>JABTXL010020410.1:6033435-6093721 GCA_025134845.1 Neodon shergylaensis
CTCTCTCTCTCTCTCTCTCTCTCTCTCTCTCTCTCTCTCTCTCTCTCTGTGTGTGTGTGTGTGTGTGTGTGTGTGTGTGTGCGTGTGTGTCTCAGACCCTGAATTAAGGGTGCTATTATTAGGGGAATGACAACTTTTAACCATTTAGACCTTTCCCTTCAAGAATTCACAGGCAATTGTTAAGGAGAAGGTCTGGTATGGCAGAGACAAACCCATTAAGAACTTTGGAGAAAATCAGTATTTTAACTTTATTTTTACTCTGGCGGGAATGGAGGATAGGCATGCCCCAATAGGCCACCAGTGGTCAGAGGCTACCTTGGCTCACAGAAAGAACCCCCTGTGCACAGGTTTGTGTAGATTTCGTTCTTTTATTTTCAAGCATCAAATTCCAAAGTGAAAGACACCTATTGAGAAGAAACCATGCAAGGTGGTGGTGGCGCACACCTTTAATCCCAGAACTTGGGAGGCAGAGGCAGGCAGACCTTTGTGAGTTTGAGGTTGTCCTTGTCTGTAGAGCTAGTTCCAGGACTGCTAAGGCTGTTACACAAAGAAACCCCTTCTCAAAAAAAACAAAAACAAAAAAAAATAAACAAACAAGAGGGAGAAGGGGGTAACCATTTCTAGTTAAAGGAGAGATGGACATGGATTGGTATTGTCCTCAGTGAAAGTGAATTTACAAACCAGTGCTGGAAAGAAAGGCATAGTCATTTGGAAGCCTCCATCAGAGAATAGATGTCTGAACAGTAGTCTGGAACACTGGCATTATGTTATGGCTTAAAAGGGGATAGCTACTTTTATTATGTACAAGTACAAAAAAGAACCAAGACTTCCATTTAACTAAATTTATCAGTTTCATCATTTGTCATAGTGAAGAAATGCGTCTTTTTTCTGGTTGTTTTTTTCCTTTTTATTTTATTTTTTTTAAAAAATCAATCTTTTTCCATTTTACACACCAATCCAAGTTTCCACTCCCTCTGCTCTTCCCATTCTTCCACCTTCCCCTCATCCCACTCCCCATCCACTCCTCACAGAGGGTAAGGGACATTGCTTCATGCAAGGTCCAAGGCCCTCCTTACTGTATCTAGGCTGAGCAAGGTATCCATATAAAGAGAATGGGTTCCCAAAAAGCCAGTACAAGCAGTAGGAAAAAAATCCTGGTGCCACTGCCAGTGGCCCCGCAGTCTGCCCCAGCCATATAACTGTCACCCACATTCAGAGGGCCTACTTTGGTCCTATGTTGGTTTCTTCCATGTCCGGCTGGAGTTGGTGAGCTTCCATGAGCTCAGGTAGACTGTTTCAGTGGGTGAACTCATCATGGTCTTGGTCTTTATAGGGCTAGGAAGAAATCTGACACTAGAGAAATTCTGGTGGCTCTTGAAGGTAATTTTTGCATCAGTAACCTTCAAAAGTATTATGAATACTCAGCATACCCTTTCCCTATAAGTAGTTAAAGGTTGTGACCCTGTGGTATTTATGAATTCCTTATTATTGACTCTGCTTTAATGAGTTTTTTTTCCAGTACAAGACAAAGCTAATACAGGTATTGCCTAGGGCTGGTTTCAACTGTGCATGTGCTAGAACCAAATGGTTTTCATTTGAGGTGATCAGAATGAGTGTTTTCCTAATAAAGAGTCCTAGAGCATGCATTAATGCTTCTCTCTGAAGAACACCGTCATATATCAGGAACGTGTTAGCAAGTGAAGAAATGGAAAAGATTGTTCACTCTGAAATAACACCTAGAAATTATATGGGATATTTTATTTTGACTTTGAAAACTAGGCTTTCTCATTCAACTTTCCGTCACCAGCCACTCATTGTCTACTGTCTTGGTTTAGGTTTCTGTTGCTGTGGTAAAACACTATGATCAATTTATCTTGAGGGAGGATATTTCATCTTATAGCTCTATAGTCCATCATCTGGTGAAGTCAGGGCAGGAACTCAAGGCAGTAAGCGGCAGGCAGGAACTCTTTGTTGTACTGGACATGAGAAGTGTGCTGCTCACTGGCTTGTTCTCTTGCTTAGTTTGCTTTCTTACATCCAGTACCACCAGCCCATGGGTGAGGTTACCTACATTTGGCTGGGCCCTCCCACCATAGCCACTAATTAAGAAAATGTACCATAGGCTTGCCCACAAGCAAATCTTGTAGGTCACTTTTCTTAATTGAGTTTCCTTATTCTCAAATGGCTCTAGTGTATGTCACATTGACATGAGCTAGGCAGCACACATGCCTTTTATATGGCAGTTATTGTTCTAGATGTAACAATATAGTAGTAGGTACAAATACTTTAATTTGTGTGTGTATGTGCTTCCGTTCCCCAAGATGCACACTGTAAATTCTTACACTTTTGATTTTGGTGATCAGGGATGGATTCACTGAGAAAACAACATATGAGTAAACCCCTAAGAAGTAGCTATGAAGTTATGTGTGAAGATTGGGTTGCCATATTTTTCATGTTGCCTATGGAAAAGAAAAAAAAAGCATCACCCAGAAGCCAGGTGTTTAGAATCTTTTTTATTAAGAGGAGTGAAATCCCTTCTTTTAAATACATTTCTGTAGAATTTCTGCAAGGCAGAGTTTCAAATGTAGTCTCCACTACATTTAGTTACTACATTAACACTCTTAAAAGTGTACTAACAGCTTTTTTTTGCATTGCAGTCTTGGAAATTTCTTTATATGCACGGAGATAACATTTACAAGTACTAAATTGCTATGTATATATGGCTATACCTGCATTCGCACAGAAACTACTTGCTGATTTACAAGTGTAAGCTTGCTGGATTTTCATTTCTAGGAAAGAAAGCATGAAATATTCTGACTTCTGAAGAATAGCCTCTCTCTGGTGCATGCTTTAACTTGAACTGTTCTGAATCATTTGACTCTTGAAAATAGGAGGGATTATCAGCTAGAATGATCAGTCTCTCCTGAGTGCCTGCAATGTACAGGTGATAACAGTTGTTCCACTTGCCTTGTGTACTGGATGAGTCAGAGTGATGGAGAGGAGTGACTCCTGCTCAGTATTTGTTGAGAGTTAAGAGTTAGGAATATTAGATACTTCCCTTCTCCTTTAACAACGTTCTGCTTAACTCCCGTCTCTTCCAAATAGGCAAGTGGGCTAATGCCCACTGCTTGGGAGGAGTACAGTTGATCTGGTAGTGGGAATATCCCAAGCCCATAGTGAAACGTGATTGCTCCAAGCTCCTTTGGAAAAGGTCTGGACATGTCATATTTAAATCTTTGTGTCTATCTATAAAGAGCAAGGGTATAGACAAATAAGTGTTGTATGTGGGAAGGGGCCACATGTTTGATTCCTTTCCTTGATGTTCAGTAAAGTATTTGTTTGTTACAGGATCTGGGTAGGGAAAGTCTGAGGTAGAAGTGTTCTTATGAAAAGAGAGCAAGAACTTGGCACGTTGGCACACTTCTGTTTTATGGATCTTTATAATCAGAGTAATAATACTAAGTACTTATTAAGATTGAAGAATATATATGGGATCACCATACTTTGTTTAAATGAATATATTTAATATTTTGGAAGACCTTTATTGGTCAAAGGCTGTTCAGTCATCCAAAGAAAATTGTTTTTAAAATTTTTACTTTTATCACAACATTCTCCCAAATTAGCACTAGACACGTTTGATATGTTTGGTTGCACCGTATAAGTGCCTGGTGCCCTCAAAGGGTCTTGGATCTCCTGGAGCTGGAATTGCAGATGGTTGTGAATCTAACCCGGGTCCTCTGTCCCAGATAAGTTGTCTGGATATCATTTTTTCTCACACCCTAAGGAACACGCGAACCATTTAATATTGACAAATAAAAGATAATTTATGGTGATAGTGGCAGTTTCAAGTTAGCAGGAGTCCCTTCATTTCTGCTGCCTCGCTGTCATTAAATGATGAATATTGTATAGCTTTGTAGTTCTATATGAACTAGAGGAAATTCTAATTTTAGAAGAAGCACCCTGATGATGCTTCAGTTTACTTAACAAAAAAGATCAACAATCCTGCTGAATTTTAAATGATGGAGGGTTTTTTTTTTTGGAATAAAATTTTAAATTATTTAGAAAGTTCCCAGCAGCCCTAATACTTGAACTTTTTTAACCCTTTTGAAATTTAAATCAAAACAACCCTTAGACAACTCACTGTAGTCCTTTTCCAGTGAGAACATTTCAAATCTTATATTGAAGAAGTATTTTGAGGTGGTGCATTGGATAAACACGTATAGTATGTACCTCAGCTTTGCTAATCAAAATGGGAATAATAGTAGTAATAACTCATCATTGTTGCTGTATAGATTAAATTATTTAACATATGCGATATTTACAATAGTAAGCACTGTAGAAATGTTTGCTATTATTATTGGTATTTTTATTACACTCATTATGGAGATTATAAGGAAAAGGTGGTCATGAAGGATATGGGATCAACAGAAAAGCAAAAAAAAAAATACCTTCCACATAAGAGAGGCACTCACGACAATTGTTTCTTTAAAAATTATCTGAAAAAATTTTACATGTGTGGGTGCTTTGTTTGTGTGTCTACATGCACCATGTGCATGCAGTGTCCTTGTAGGTTGGAAGAGAGTGCCAGATCCTTTGGAACAGGAGTTGTAGACCATTGTGAGCCTCCATGTGGGTGCTGGAAACTGAAACTAGGTCCTCTGAAAGAACAGACACCGAGTGCTCTTAACTGCTTAGCCACCACTCCCAGACCGGTGATAATTGTCTTTCTGAGTCAGATTTATCTTAAGGTTATATCTAGATCAATATATTTTCCTAATAATGCAATTTTTTCTTCTTTTGAATGTTTGTTTTTGATAGTTTCTCATGCAATCCAAGCTGCTTTTAAATTTATCATATAGCTATCCAAGGATGACTTTGAACTTCTGATCCTTCTCTTACTTATATCTCTCACTCAAATGCCAGGATTGCAAGTGTGCACCACAGTGTCCTGCTTTACATTGTTTTATTCCTTTTATTGTTTATTTTTATTTGTATGTATGTGTTTCACCTAAATGTATGTATGTGTGCCACGTGTGTATCTGGTACCTACAGAAGCTAGAAGGCATCAGATCCCCTGGGACTGGTTATAGATAGTTGGGAGATGGCATGTGGATGCTGGAAAATGAGCCCGAGTTCTCCTCAAGAGCAGAAGAACTCTTAACTATTGGGTCACTTCTCCTGTGCCATTCTATCATTCTTAATAGTCGAGTAGTGCTTTATTGTGCATATATACCGTTCTTACCTTATCCTTTCATCTATTAATATTCCCACACCTTTTTCAAGTTGCTTCCATACAGATTTTATAGTGACCATATTATATTACATTAACAGCTTTTAAGAGTATAGCTGTAATTTTAATATGTATAAATTATATATATTATATATATAAATATATATTCTGCTTAGAACTGCTTTCACTGTATGCTATATGTTCTAGAAAAGTGTATTTTCATTTACTTCTAGGTTTTATTTTGTAATTCATCCTGATTTCTTGGATGACACACTGTTCAAATGTACATTTTAATCTTGATTTAAAAAGATTTCTGTATTTTCTAGCTGTTTATTTCTCACTTTAGTCGCTATAAACTGATAAAATATAAGATATAATTGCAGCTTTCTTATATTCATTTTTAATTGCTTTATGCCCTACTTTAATTCTCTCTCTCTCTCTCTCTCTCTGTGTGTGTGTGTGCACATGACATAGACGCTGATGACATGGTGCATTGAAATCAAGTTACCCATTAGTGTTGGGGATCTGCCTTCTGGTGATATTGTTTCTTCATGAGATTAGGAATGCTGATATTTGGTATATATATACATACATATATATATATATACATACATATGTTTTTCCCTTTTGAAAACTATTCCTTTACTAATATCCAGTGATATCTTCGTCTTTTCTGATGAACTTTGGTTTGAAGTATCTTTGATGTGGTTGTAACTATTTGCTTTTCTTTCTTTTTTTTTTTAAAGCCTGTTTGCTTGGATATCTTTTTCCATTATTTTACTATCAGACTGTATTTGTTTTTGACAGTGAGTGCATTTCTTTCATCCAGCAAACAGTTGGCTGTTTTTAAAATTTAGACTGCTGTTCTGTATCTTTTAGGCGGAAAATTGAGACCCTTATCATTCAGAATTATTGCTATGTAGACTGTATTAATTCTTGTCATTTTGTTTGTCTGTGATGCTTGAGTCTTTTATAATCATCATTTGCATCATTGTCACCATTCCAGTGACATTCTATCTTTCCCATATTCTCTTTATTACCCTATGTGTTTTTTTTGTTTGTAGAATTCATTAAATATCTTGTGCAGTACTGAGTTAATGACCATGAACCCCTCTAGTTCATATTTACCATGGGTGCTCTTTAATCTCCCTTTGATTTTGAAGGATAACTTCACTGGATACAGTAATTTAGGGTATCAGCTCTTTCTTTTTGTTAGAACTCCCCTGTCTTTTAGAGGTGTGTGTGTGTGTGTGTGCACACACACGTGTGTTTGCATCTATGTGTGAAAGTTGCTGTTATTCTGATAGGTTAGCTTTTCTGTGTGACCTGGCACGTCTCTCTTTCATCTTTCCCCATTTTATTGTTGATTTTATGTATTTTTAAACTATCATCTGGTACGGAATAGTTCTTTTCTGTTCAAATCTGCTAGCTAGCACTCTACAAGTCTCCTGTGCCTCTTTCTCAAGATTTAAGAAAAATTTTGGCATTATTTCATTAAGCATTTTTTTAGGCCATTTGTTTATACCTTGTCTTCTATGCTCATGGCTTATAACCTTGGCTTTTTCGTGGTGTCCTAAAGGTCTTGTTATCCCATTGTTTTTAAATTGTTTTATTGAGCTATATATTTTTCTCCACTACCCTCCCTTCCTCTCCTCTTCCCTTCTTGCTATTCTATTGTTAATACCTTATTTTTCTTCATCACATGAGTGTTCAATTCATTACCCTGCCTCCCCACCCCCATCCATCACTGTTCTACCTTCCATTTTATTCAGCGAGGCTTTCAATTGTTATTTTATTTGACTTTGGGGCTTTGTATTTCTAAAGCTTCAATTTGATTCTTTTTGAATCTTTGGTTTGTTATTGAATACTTTTTTTCATATCCTTCGTTGTCTTCCTGTTTTATTCAGCTGCTTATTTGTATTTTTTGAATTCATCATCTAAAAGTTTTTAATTTTTGTATTTTTTCAGTTAAAGTTGTCAGTAATATTCAGGTTGGATAAGGTTGTGACAGAGGTGTAGTTTCTCACAGACATAGTTCAGTAGGTAAACACATATCAACATGTTCTCGCCACCAGACTTGATCCTCAGAACCTCTCAGAGATGAATACCAGTCTATAAACAAAAGTTAGGGAAATGCAATAATAAGCAATTAAAACAATTGCTCCTACAATAACATTAGAGGAAAAATGATTAAAGAGGTTACTGCTTGAATTCAGAAGATAATATTTAATAAGGATATGAATGGAAAAATAAAAAAAATACTAAGGAATAGTACTAGAAAAAATAGAAAAAAATAAAAGAAAAAGTAAATAGAAGGGAATAATGAGAAGAGATGAGACAGAGAAATCTAGATAAGAAAACGATCAAAAGGAAAAATATAAATTAACCAGTAAACACTACACTAACAACATTTAAAATAAAAATTATTTGAAGAACAGTTATATGAAAGAAGAAACATAAAGCAGATTTCGTTGAACACAAAGATGATTTAAAAATAGAAGGATAATGTAGAAAAGAGGGCAAAAATTCAAATATTAAAATCCGGATCTGGCGGCTGATGCCTGAACAGCCGCAAGCCTGAGGCCAGCCTGGTTTCTATGACAAGAGGCCATTTTGAAAAAGAAATAGTACAAGACAAATGTAGTTAAAGACACTAGATAGTAGATGTAAAGAAGAGGTGAAAGAACGGTGAGAGACGGAAAATGCTGCATACAAAGGAGTAACATTCATGTGTACATACTTAAAGCTGCTAATTTGAATAAAAATATCATACAGAAATTTAAGAAAAATTGCAAAAATACCGTACTGGAAAATAAAAAAAAAAAGAGAAACTAATAAAATAGAGTTTTAGAAAATAAGAACACAGGTTTCTAGTCGTCTAAGGTCAGTCATGTGCATAGCAGTGCAAAATTAGGCCTGGTTCTCCATTCTATGCCCACTTAGGCTTGATACCACCTAGGGAGAACGGAGTCTGAATGCTATTTGACTTCCTTTTTTCCCTGTGTTTGCCTAGCAACCAGAAAATATGGCTCGTGGCCCCAGCTTGCTGTGATTACTCTGGGATGCCCCACTTATTTTAATGAATGAGGTAGAATCAACAAGATTTCTGCAGGGTGGTCCTAGTCACCTGTGCCTTTAAATGTCTGACTGTGGATGGGGAAGTCTCAGGCAGCAATCTGGCTGTTTTGCATCTCATTTGCTCCACCCTTTGGGTCTCCAGAATTTTGCAGCTAATCTCCTTCACATAAGGAACTAACGGATGTACCCACACAGAGATCTGATAGCTTCTCTAATCTGCACCCCCGAACAGAGAGTACTCTGCTACTCTTCTCTGTGATTCTAAATGGTTCCTCATTTCCTGAAATTCTCAGAGTCTCTGACTCCAAGCATTTTCCAGATTTCTAGACCAGCACGGGACTGAAAGCTCCCGGATATAGTATGGGAATAAGTTCTGTAGCCACAGACCCAGAACAGCTTCCTGTTGATGCACTACTAAGGTTCCAGAAAGTAGAGAGTACTTTCCCATGACCAATACTGCATGATGATCCTGGGATCCCTGTCAGTATAGATTGCAATTCTTTCAGTGTTGAGATCAGTGCTTTCTGATGCTTTCTTTTCTTTTATTTTTGCCCCATACTTTGGAATAATGTGTCATAGAATAATTACCACAGAGTTAAATGCTCTATACAGTAAAATTATTGTTAAAAAGTCACTTGTATATATGATCCATATGCATGTGCCAATTCTTTATCTTGTTAGTAACTTTTGATCTCACACAGTTCTTTTACTTTTAGAATTATGGAGCAAATACAAAGCCAACAGGTCAACCAAAAAAATTACAAATAATAATCTAAGTGTTAGACAAGTGAACAAATCCACTTCCGGACATGGTAGAGGTTTGGGCATTATATGCCTAAGAAGTGAAGAGAAGAGATAGGCTGATACAAAGAAAACATTTTCATATGTTTTGGGAGAATTAGTAGAGATTTTCTAGAAATTAATGCTCTGTCCATTTTTGTTCCTTAACGTCTCTTTCTAATCATTATGACATTATCAACTGTCATGAGTCTGTAATAGGTACCACTTAGCATGCATATGAAATTGTCATGAAGTTAGATGTTTGTTGATGGATTGTTACTCTGACAGCTGTCATATATACAACCAATTTTGGGTAGTCTATCTGAAGAGGGAGGGGCTTTGTGGCCTCCTGGTATCTTGGCCTCAAGGGAAAAAAAACCAAGATTAGTGCAGCATAGAAATCCAACTAGGTAATGGAGGAAACACAAAGGTAAAGCAGTATAAAATCATCGACTTGCAATTTATACATTAATTTTTAAAAAGAAAGAGTTTGTTAGCTAGTTTAGATAGTTGATTTTCTTTCATTGAGTCAAAGTATTTGTGGAACATGATATACAAATAATCTAGAACGTAGATGGATATAGCCCAATCCCTTATTCTTCCATGAAATCAGAGGATGAGGTAGGTGGATAATGAGAATGAAACTGTGACAAAGAATTAAGGAAATTGACTATGATTATAGACTTCACACCCAAATTGTGATTATATAGCCACGATGACGTATCCTATAGATGGAGATCTGCATGAAACACACTGTAATGGTTTTTACAGGCACAATTCTTATCATGTTGTTTTTAAAACCCTTAACTGTATGGCTGTCGTTTGGGGGTATTCTATCTCTGGTGGTTACCTTCTGGATGTACCCCTTTCATTCCCCTAAATTTTTCATGGAAACTTTCAAACTTCACAATGATGTAAAAGTTCTTTATCTGATATGGTGGTTTACAGAGTGAGCTCTAAGTTCATGACTGGGAAAGCTAAGTTAATATGATAAAACCCATAGACTTGCCAGCATTGTTTATGGTACTATAAACAGCATCAGTTGGGAGATAATGGGCAGGAAAATAATATTCTTCTGATATCATATAGGAAGTAATAGATTTCATATCCTCTACTTCCACTTCTATCATCTTACACTCAAGTTATCTTGGAGAAGAAACCACCATTGTATCTACAGTTGAAGAGGCTATAATGAGGAAGCTTTTTATAAGAATTGTCCTGGGTAGAGTTTGCCAAGCTCTTATTTCTAACTAGTCCTTGAAGATATTAAATAATCTCGCTTTACAACTCCAGATCCTGGAACATCTGATGTTATTTCCAATGTCCCTCCTTAGATTTTAGTTTTCTGAACAAGAAAAAAAGGAAGAAAAAAAGAAAAAAAAGAAGAAAAATCAGGCATACCTACTAAATGAGAAAGAGCCCGTTATTTTCCTGCCCATTATCTCCCTGTCCTTTATAAAATCTTTTTGTGCCCCAAAGTGTCTCCAAAAGGCAGCAGGTTTTCCTGTCTTATCAAGGCTTCAGGCCCTCAACTGCCTCTGATTACTTTATATAAATTCTCCTCTTCCCAAGTTGGCCTTCAAACAGCAGGCAATCTGAATCTTCAATTCTGGTAACAGAACTCAAGCCTGGAGAGGGGAAAGGACTTGCTCAAAGGTTTGAGAATATCAAAATCTAGATTCTGGAAATTGCTTTTTATCCAACATATTTCATGCTCTTTAAAACACCTTGATGAATAGCCGGAGCTTTTGTTTCACTGTATAGAAGAGACAGTTGAGAACCAAGGAAATGAAACTACTGGTTCAGGGCACACAAAAAATAGTGGCATATCTGTGAGTACAAGCCAGGTCTCTGGAATTTTGGTAGGACATCATACTATTCTGGCCCCAGGGAATCACAATGAACAAGGCTTGGTCACTGATCCTGGAAAGTCAAGAGTCATTGAGTGGTAAAGGAGTGAATGGAAATTGATTATTAACATGACCACCCTGGGAGATACAAAGGCTTAATGATCTGAAAAATCTGTCTTTGAAGAGCTCACAGCACTCACCGTATGTTTTAAAGGGAAGATAAACAAAGGTAAGGATTGGGGGTTTCCATGGTAGCAGACAAGGTTATCTGGGTCTGTCTGTAGTCTGGTGGAGCATTACCTCACACCATTATCTCAGGATCTGTCATGCAGAGCTATGGAAATGCAATGAGGGGCTTTCTTGCTTAGGATATCATTTTGGCCCATTCACCTAAGATTTTCATTGATTATACCTGTTGATACTGATATCTAAGGTGGCTGGAGGAGAGGCAGACTACAGAGAACTCAAAAGAAAGGAAAATGGACCAAATTGACTCAAAGTGAAGGTTAAGCAGGTCAGTGACTGAGCCTTTGTTCAAATACTCACCGTCAGGCATCATCCATTTCTATGGGAGTGGGACAGAAGGTAGGGCTCTGCTATATTGAGTCTCACAAAACTACCTCCTATATCATTTTTGTCATCATCATTCACTGACACTGCCTTTTGGTGATGAAATTATAAAATCTGTAGCTATTTTGTTCTTCTATGTCATAATCGGTCTAAAGATTTGGGCCAGCCACAATTGATCTTGTTTTGGAATCTACCTGCATACTTAGCTTGAAATATATGCTTGATGAATGTTTGTTGATAATCTGGTTTGGAAGTCACCTAAGGGATAGAATATTTTTGATATATATTTGGAAGTTAAAGTGTGTTTTGGTTCTTGACTCCAAGTTAAAAAAATATTTTGGGTAATAAAAATTTGCAGGTCTTCTAGTGTAATCAGGTGTTATGTAAAATTTGTAGCTTGATTTGAAAAATTACTGTGCCTGCCAGCAGATTCTAACTGGTGGAACACGAACATAAAGATTAATGTGAGGTTTCACAGTTCTGGCATAGGGTTTGTGGAATGATATCTAAATTGTCTCCAGAGATTTGTGGTGCCTGCCAATCACGAAAAACTTGGCCTTCGTTTTCCTTTGAAGATTTTTGTTTTTAGAACTTTGTATAGTGTTTCCTTGGGTAACAGTGCACTGCTGAAAGCAGACCCTTACAAACTAAGGATGGATCAAATGCCAAGTGTGTGCTGAGAGCCAGGGAAGCGGAAGTCAGATTGCCTAAGGGTCGAAAATGGAGAGAGGGTGAGAGGAAGGAAGAAACAGAAGTGTAAGCAATGTGAGAAGGAGTCTGGACACAAGCCTGATGCTTGAACCAGGAAATAAGCCTGGTGTTGGCTTGACTGATGGTCATCTCCCCAGATGACATACTGTCCAGAAAGAGTTAAAGGGTCCCTCCATTAGGCAAGCCTCCTATACTGCTGCAGCATTAGCCTGAGAGCTATCAGGTTCATCTCAGGGCTTTTTGCTCAACTTGAATTTCACTGATATTAATGAGCTAAGAGTCATTTCAAACTTTTCCAAGTGTCTGTAAAACCATGAGCGACTGTCATCAGATGGCAGAGAATTTAATATAAATGAAACAGAAACACAGACATATTTGAGTTTTAATATTTGAGTCATATATTAAGGAAGCTACTCTAAAACAGTGACATTTATTGAGGACCCACTAGGGGAAAACATTCTAGAGAAGCTTGGATTTGGAATCTTTTTCAGAAAGGAAGAGGCAACCTTTTGCATTGGAGTGAGTTGAGAGTTTATGAAAGAATCCTCTGGAACAAAGCACAGTTTTCACCTGTGGAAAGTTTGCGGCAGCTACGTGTCAAAGCAATGTCATAGTCAAACTTTGGCGATGATAATCCAATGATTTCCTGTGGGAACTTTATTTCTCTCCCCTCCCTTAAGTACCTGCTTTATTATCTTTCAAACATAAATCAAACTTGTACCTTCTTCAGTGGGCTTATGTGAAGATTAAAGAAGATAATTTATATAAAGTGCTCAACGCAGTGCCTGTCATATGGTAAGTGCTTGATACATTTTGCCTATTAATATTCTTTATTTGTAATCAGAATACTGTCTACTTGTCTGCTTAATTATAACATTGGCTTCAAGCTTCATATTTTGATAAATTTTTCTTTACTAAGAGCACCTCCAAGTTAACAAAGCGAGTGTCCTTTTCCTGTTAGATACATCTTCTGAAAGGAATTGAAGGAATTAATCACAACATGGACTTTTAAAGTTGCTGCAAAATATTTCAGCTATGCAAACAGCATAAACAGTTATCAAGTAAGAACTCATGGATCCCTGAGCTTGTAGAGCTCACGGAATCTAGACGGACAGCTGGAGAGCCTGCATTGTACTGAACTAGGCTCTCTGCATGTGGGAGACAATTGTGTATCTTAGTTTGTTTGTAGGACCCCTGGCAGTGGGGCCAGGTTCTATCCCTGCTGAATTAGCTGGCTTTTTGGAGCCCACTCCCTATGGTGGGATGCCTTGCCCAGCCTTGATGCAGGAGCTTGGTCCTGTTTCAGCTTGATGTGCCAGACTTTGTTGACTCCCCATGCAAGCCTTACCCTTTCTGAGGAGTGGATGGGGGTGGGTTGGGAGGATGGTGGGGAGGAGTGGGAAAAAAAGAGGGAAGGAAAGCTTTATTAAAAATAATAAAAAATGAACCTTACCACTTAGTATAATCTAACATTTAGGGATGCAGTCACTTATTTATGGCTTACTGCCTTCATGCCTGGGGGTTAAATAGGATTATGAATTTGGTGCAAGTCACAACCATGCTTCATTATTGCTGTTACATTTAAAACTATTCAGAAAGAACATAATCCTCCCTGGATTTCTGGAAGGGATTCTCTCCTGGATGGAATGTCCAAGGATGCCCAAACCATGTAGAGAAAATTGGCTATTTTCCTATAACCTATGCACATCCTAGCTTGTACTTTAAATGATGTCTGAATTGGTTTACCCATGCAAGAAATTGTTAAAACCCATTGCTTATGGAAAAATGACAAGGGAAAAAAAGTTGTTCGTATTTAATATAGATCTAATTTTTATACTTTTAAAGATTTTTCATTTGTGGTTGGTTGAATCTGTAGATGTAGAAGCTTTGGCTATGAAGAACTGATGGCATATCATTTATTTTATATTATTTCAGCTTCCTGTAAAAGAGCTCTGATTGCATTAACTCTTCTGCAGCTGCTTCCCCCTTAAGCATTATCTAATATAGATGCTAATTTAGACTTACATAGTATGGAAGGAAAATTTGCTATTTATTATCAAGAACACAGTTCCTTTCTTATTGTAAAAGCAAAAGAGATTATATTTCAGATAGCAGATTTAAAACTGAATTTTGGTAACAAAATGATTTTGAAGTTTTTACTTATAATTAAAGACTCATCAAAAATATTATGTACCTTTTCTGTGATGGTCTCCATTTGATATAAAGTCATCTTCGATGAGGAAATATCCTGATCTAATGACATAGTAACAGTAGATACTTTTTTAAGGACCTTGACATCACTAGACCTGGGAAGCTGGCTAAATTTCTAGTATCAGGCATGATTTCCCTCCTTACGTCCAATTAGACAGCTGTTGACTGCATATCTTGTCATGGTTTATATGTGCTGCAACTAAGTATGACTGTTTGTGTCTTCACCCCACCCCACCCCCGTCGATGGCTCGCATGGTATTTTCTGGTGTAGAGATCAACAGGTTGTAGGGATCCCTGTCCCAACAGATGCCTCTACATCACCACTCGGGGCATCAGGGGTCAGGGAACTTTGTCAAGAAATGTTTGAGGATGGTTAAGAGCCAGAATATCTGGAAGTCTATAATGAAACAGCCTTTTTTAGAAATGGGTGCATAAGCAAGACCAGACTAATGGCAATATCAACAGGAATGTTAGTATTGATATGGGAAAATTTCATAATACCCCTCTCCTAGACAAAGAACTAATGACTGCGGAGAGACGAATTAACCTAGTCTTGGGATGTATCCCCTTACTAGTTATACAATGACGAATGGTCAGTCCTAAAACCATATATACACAAAACAAGGGCAAACTAAGCATATTTCATAGATATGCATATATATGTTATAATAATAATCAAAGAAGAACAGCATATCAACTTGAAAGTGGGGGAAATAGGAGGCGTAGGGGTTTGAGGAAAGGAAACTGGGAGGGGCTAAGGGAAGAAAAGGATGGGGGAAAGTGATGTAATTCTACTTCAATTCAATTCAAAACATATTAGAAAATGAAAATAAAAATATTGTGTACTAAACCTGCAACTTACTTACTAGACCTTTGTTGGGTGATTTTAGTGTCAGAATTTTCAAAATTCAGTATAAGTAACAGTTTTTTGGATTAAGAAACTTGGCATCTTGCCCATCAAGCATGAAACTGTCATTAAATGTAGTTCATTTCACAGAAGGTATCAGATGAAGCATCTGTGAACTCTGCTCTTATGTGTATGAATTTAAGTGTTTAATTATATTCTAATTTTTCACTATCAAATCCTGTCTTATATTTGTGCAGTATGACATTTCTTCCTCTTTTGTTTTTATTTTATACTTTTAAAATTCAGATGCACAGTTTCTCTTCCCTCCACTCTTCCCATTCCCCAGATCCAATGCTCCTCCATTTTCCTGCAGAAAGGAGCATCCTCCAAGCGTTACCGACCAAACAAAGGATAACAAGATGCAATAAGACTGGGTGCAAACCCTCATATCATGGCTGTATGAGGCAACTCAGTAGGAGGAAAGGGATTCTACAGGCAAAAGAATCAGAAACACATCTTCTCCCATTGTTAGGAGTCCCACAGAAACACCAAGCTAAACAACCACAACATATATTCAGACCTAGTGGAGACCCATGCAGGCTCTGTGATTCCCACTTCAGTCTCCATGAGTCCTTATGAGCCTTGTGTAGTTGATTCTGTGTGCTGTGTTTTCTTTTTAAGCAAAATTGCATCATGCTTGAAAGGATAGGTGCTTATAAATTGTGTTTTGGTAAAGTTGCATTGTTACAACTTGTCAAAGATTATTCCAAATATTAATTCCTCAGTGTTTGAGATGACTCCTGTACTTAAAAAAAACCTCTGAAATGTTTATTATAGCACTGTCCCAGAGTTTTTGCTGTTTTAAAACTTTATTGTTATTTGTTAAAATTACTTCATGTTATTATTATTACTATTATTATTATTATTAGTAGTAGTAGTAGTAGTATGTGTTTGTGTGTATGTGTAGAAGACAACTTATAGAAATTGGTTCTTTCCATTATATCAGTTCCTGGAATTAAACTGAAGTAACTGAGTCAAGCTTGGCAGCAAGCTCCTTTACTCAATGTAGCTATGTCATTGGAGTGCTTCTTGTGGAAGCCCAAGGATGTGAATTCGGTTCACCTTGACCAAAGGTCAGAGAGTTCAGGCCTATTCTTGCTCCTTCAGGATTATGACAGGTTTGACCAAGGCTGTGGCTACTAACAGGATATTTTGACCTAGGCTATAGCTACTTGATGCTTTCGGCATTGAGGTTCCTTGTATTGTGGTAAAGAAGTCTTTTGTCTTCCCCCTCCTCTTTGGATTGGGGTATATAATGCCTATGAGAAAGAATCACAGGGCGAATTTCAGTACTTAATGGATGCCCTCCCGACTCTACCCTGTGTCTCTGGCTTTTCTCTTGTATCTCTGTTTTTTCTACCTGCCATTTCTTAATCCTCATGCTTCCCTCCAAATACAGATGAATAAGCCTGGTGGGGCCTGACTGATGTTATTGCCCAGATGTGGGATATGACAACTATATGGAATTTTGGATAGTTTTGTGCTTCTCTTTTAGAACTAGTGTGTGGCTTAACAGCTCAGATTCTTGTTCTTAGATGTTCCGCTTGCATTGCAGAGACATTGGTGGTCAGAATCATTCACAGTAGCATTACATATCATGTGTGAGGGATTGAGGTCAGTTGAGGTTTGGACACCTGACCAGGTATTTGTTATATTGTTGTTGTTGGGTGTAATTCATCTGGCATGTTATTATTACCATAGTTCTGTGTGAGATGGCTTAATTTGCAGGTGTTGACATCATGTGTTCCTCAGATGCTGATAATAGAAAGTTACTCAGGGAGAAGTTAGAAGATTGACATCAACTGAACTGAAGGTTGCTAATGCAATGGTGACTTGTTAGTTTGGCGTGTGTGTGTGTGTGTGTGTGTGTGTGTGTAGACATGCGATTTATACATTGGTTTGCATACTTTTATCTCTGTAAGTAAGATGTGTTTGAATTGATGTTTGCCTCTTACCTTCTCATAAACATTTATCAAATGTTAGTATATGCTAGCTACTAACTGGCTAATGCAATGTATGTAGAAGTTATGTCATTTTAAAAGAGTCCACACTCTAGTAAGGGAGACAACAGTTATGAAGTACTTCAGTGACTTTTTATATTGTGTATTAAAGGAATATTAAGAAAAGAAGTATTATTTTATGTAGGATAGTTGCTCAAGGGAGAGAGTTCAGAGGACTTGAGTCTTGGTGAGTGAATCCAAATTTTCCACATTGAAATGTAAAAGAATATCATTTATAAATGCTCGGGAACAGAAAGAGAATGGTGAACATGTGTAGGGGTAAGAGGGAGGCAGGGAATATTAACAGAATCTGGGTGTACTGATTACTTTTCTGTCACTGTGTCCAGATCACCCAAGAAAAATTCAGGAAGGAAAAGTTTCCTTTGGACCACTGCTTCAGAGGGCTTCAGTCTAACATTATGGCAGGGAAGGCGCAGCACAGCAGCTAGGTCTGCAGGGAATGGAGGCCCTTTATGTCACAGTGGAGCCAGAAGCACAGACTAATGCATGAAAGACTTACCCTATTTACCCACTTGTGACAACTGAGCTCTACCTCCTAAGGTTTCCAAAGGATTCCCAAATAACACCACCAGCTGCATAGCAAACATTCAATTAGCCTTTGTGGGACATTTCACGTTCAAAACCATAATACTGGGTCAGATCCGGAAGGGCTGCAGATCTCATGGCAAGAATCTTGGCCATTATTTCTTTGGTAATGGGAAATAGGTTCAGAAATTTGCCTAGGAGGAGTTGAAAATCAGCCTAATGGGTTTTATGAAGGATTCTCCTCTCTAAAATAGTGAGCTGAAAGCAGAGCATAGGGTCCTCTTATGATCTGGTGTAGTCCAATGAACCTGTTGAAGCAAAGCATTGTGGCTGAGGCCTGAGACCCTATTGTCAATTTCCCATTTAATCGAATGCTCGAAGACTAAGTCAAGAACTGAGAGTTCATATCTACAACTGGAGACCTTGTCTAAAGCCAAGATATTCCTGGGACTGAATCAGGAAGCTAAAACGGTGTGGATTAAGTCCTAGTTCTATTATGTAGTAGCTTTGTGATCTTGACAATGATATAATTTTTCTGAGTTGCAGTTTGTTACCCATGAGATGGGAATGACGATGGGCTACTGTGGGGACCAAATAATCATAATAGTAACCCCAAGCACACTATGGCAGCTGTCCCAGTGTGCATAGGGTGTCAGCAAATGTCATATTCGTTCCCACTTTTCTCATATTGACAATCCTGTCCTTCAAATTGTACCTGGAATTATGTACTTTGCTCTTGGGTTTTCCTAGTAGCTTCTGCCTATACTTTCAAGTGGCTTTGTCTTTACTAGTTCTTTTAGCTTTAAACTCATGTCTGTGTGACAAAAGCTATGGCATAAGATCCTAGAACTTTTTTCTTACTCTAATTTATTGTATGCTATAAAACTCAAAGGTGTTTACCTGTAAATTCTAGTGTTCCTTGTTTGACCTATGATGGGATATGGTAATATCCTCAGCTTGGAAAATTTTTGATGACTCCTTCAGTATGCTGAATTCATTTAGCAATTTATATCCCATTGGATCAAATGATAGTGACTTTCCAAAAGATGCCCTAATTTATTTTTGTATGTCTGTGCTGTAGGTTTTGTTTTATCTTAACAGTCACTTTATTATAAGTGACTGTTAACCCTTGGGCCAAGCAAGGCACTTCGAACTGTTCAGCCACAGTCTCTGCCTCCCCAGTGCTTGCTTTGCGACAAGGCAGAAAGGCTTGTCAGTTACCATGTGAGTGGATATGCAGTTCTATGAGCAATAAACATGAACAACTAAAACAGCAAATAGCTTGTGGTAGGGGAGCATAAAGGGATACTTTCTTCACTAAGGGATCAGAGAAACAATTTTGGAGGAGGTGGCTTTCGGCGTGAACCTTGAAAGATCAACAAGAAATCTAATGGTTCTGGTAATGATTTAAAAAAAAAGGCATCTTTCCAGACTGACTGCACCGTGATAAGGCATATGGTGCATAGGTGAGAGAAAACAAGTTTTTCACTGTGGCCAGAGGGTAGGTGTATTTGGTGACGATGCTGAGCCAAGTAACAATCCTGTTCTTTCTGGACTCCAGGTTTAGTAGAGTGAACTTGACTAGAAGAAGAGCTATGCATTATTTATATAACATGATACTGTTATTTATATGCTTATATGTTATTTATATTTATATGTTATAATATGTTCTTTATTACATGTTCATTATATGAAACTTGGAAAATAAAGATATACAAAAAAGGGTAGCATAATTCACCAAAGAGGGATAAAACAATCACATTTTGGGTGAATTTTTTTTTAGTGTTTCTTCAGTGGAGAATCATGCATTCTTCTTTTCTTCCATATCTTTGTGAATGTAGTTTGATGTGACTTAATGGCCCTTAAAGCAGCATTAACAATGACTACATAATGTTCTATCATGAATATGTTTTGTCTAATTGTCCTTATATAGTTGATTTCTTTATAAATTTATTTTTTATATAAATAAACCTGTTAAAACATTTGAATTGTCACTGAAGGTTTTTGAGGAAGAGGTGTGACCTCCTCATATAGTTTTAGAAAGATTATACTTATGTCATTTTGGAAAAAACGTCAATGAAAGAGATAAAATATTTAAGATAAGGAAAATGAGAATATTCAGCTAGTACAGGTGAGAGAAGATGAGAACTCAAGAGAAAGGGCTCGTAAGGGCAACACTCGGAGACAGAAAAGTGAATGGTTGCCACGATGCACTGTTAGACCAAGTTTAGCAGGAGAAGCACCATTTGGATAAACGATAGTTCCTTCCACCCGCCTTTGCCAAAGGTTTGATGCAGTCCCTGGGAGTGAATCCTGATTTGTAATAAGCTCCCCAGGTTAGCTTCATGCTTAATAAAATTTACAAAATAAGAAGATCTATCTTTCAATAAGAATGGCCACCAGAGGTTCGTAATTTTTATACTTGGTCCTCAGTTGGTGGAACCGTTTGAGAAGAATTAGGAGGTATTATTTTGTTGGAGGAGGTGTGCACCTCTGGTTTTGAGATTTCAAAAGCCCACCTTATTCCCAGCTCTTTTTCTGCCTCACATTGTGGGTCAGAAGGAAGCTCTCAGCTACTGCCCCATTCCCACACCCGCCTGCTGCCCTGCTCCCTGAAATGACAACCATCAACCCACCTTTTAAAACTGTAAGCCCTAAGTAAACTCTTATAAGTTGCCTTGGTCATAGTGTTTTATAAGCTAATCGGAAAGAGTTAAATGGGACATTCTGATAAAACATAGTTATGCATATATTGTCACACACATCTTGTTACCTTTCCAATGTGCTGTTGGTCAGAATCAAGACATACTCAATGGCAGAGAATTACACAGAGGTGCTAATGCTGGGAATGGGTTGTTTGGTGCCAGTTTAGAATTGCTCAACTATAGAATGTAGGGGTAAATATGAAATGGTGAGATCATTTTTACATATGATATTTAAGACATTGTGTGTGAAGATATATTTATCAATAGTTAACCTAATTATTTTGTGAATAGGCTCACTTCTTGGCAACATTCTCTCCAAAGCTCTATGTCTAATTTTATATTCACAACCTTGAATTCTGTCCCTAAAAGGGGATTCACAGATAGTTTGTATTTGTTCAAAACTTAGCAAATGTTGATTTTTCTTGATAGATCTTTGTTGATAGCTTCTGGATGAGGAGTTCAATGGATAGTCAATCAGTTCCAGTACTCAAGAAACCTCTTATAGTCACGGGGAATGATTCCAAGAAGAACAGCCCCTGGACCCAATTTCCAGTGATTTCTTTGCTCTCATTGGTGAATTGTCTGTTGTCTAAGATTTACCCTAGTCAATAACAAGGCTGTGGCTTGCCTATCCGTGGCCTGGCCGTTGCTTTGAAAAGATGGTTTAACGACAGTCGTAATAATGGTAGAGGAATCGCTAAGTCAGTGTTTTAAGTACATTTGGAAGAGTGGAGAGGATAAATTTCAGAACACAGTTTTGTTGTCTGGCCTGGTGTTCATCTGGAGTTCACGCTTAGCAAATAGGACATATTGTACCTTCAGGGCAAGCACTTGCTATGTTCTTCTCTAGCCACTGGATGTTCACCTGGGGCACACCTATCCTATTATTAAGCCACCACAAGACAAAAACATTTTGAACTTCCTTTTTGTCCATAGGATATTACAAGTTCCTATTCTACTAAAGTGAATCAATGAGTCCACAGCTTCAGACTGCTGATGGCAAATCATAGGGTCCTCCTTAGAAGTCAAAAAGTTAAGCAAGTCCTCAGCATGAGGATCTCAAGTGCAGGGCTAAGCTGGACGACATACTGAGACCCTGTCTCAAATGATAAAATTAAAATTTAGATTACTTGGTCATTTCCTACCTGAGTATCAGAAGATTTCTTTGTCCGTGGGAGCTTGAGGGATTTTCCTTCTGGTAGCAACTTACTTACCATTGCGGGCACAGGAGAGCTCTTATAGGAAGATAGCTGGACTAGACTATATCATATCTTCTGCCTTGGGTCCTATGTTAAAACCTAAGCATGTGGTGCTGGGATACTCTTGATGCTCTACATAATGAACATTTAGTAGGTATAAACTCTAGCATTTAAGCTACAAAATGTGTGATGATGCTTTGCTTCTCTGTCCTAATCTAGAATATAAATGCCATAAGGATATTTACCTCACAGTGTTGCTGGCTAACATTTGATATTTCATATTAAGAAGGCTTTCATGAGTAATTGGCACAATGTATTAATGCTATTGCTATCAGACAAATGAAAAGTCCATAGTGATTCTTTGTGGTTCAACGTTTTCTACATCAAATGGCATTGCTTTTATTTTTCCTTACAAGAGTGCAGATCTGACTGAGGCCTGGGTTCCTGGCTATACTTTTCTTATCCTTTTTGTTTTCATAGACTGTACATTTTGTCTTGAAGCCTTTGGTTTGTGAAAGGCAATTGAGCTTTTTGTTATTTCCAGTGTTCAGTGCCCATTGTCATTTTAGTATTGGGAACATCTTAAATTAAAACATAGTGGTTGTTTAGGCTCACTCCTCCCAATTGATATTCCCAGAAGAGCTCTTGTTCATAATTGTTTGGTTTGAGAATCATGTTATATCCCTGTCTATCCCTTTGAAATAACAGATATGTTGTACAATTACATTGCTCATTTCAGCTTGATAAATGCATCATTTCATTGGTGATCTTCAAATGATGAGTTATGGTCTGCTTTGTGTTCAGCACAAAATGTTCTTAGTAGAACAGCCTCATAGTGTCTCTAAACTGGGCTATTTTTTTTGTTCTCCTTTCTGGCTCTTACACATGTGCTTGTTTTCTGTGTCACCAGAGCCCCATCTTTCTAGACTATCTAAGAAGTTCCACTACCAAAAATGGGGAGTTGCTTATAAGGAGAAGTCTAGGTATGTTAGAATATGTTAGAATATATGTTAGACTATGGAATGAGAAAATCTCTTTCTGTCATTTTCTCAATATGGCATCTGTGATAGTTTCCTAGAACTGTAGTATCAAATGCTCATACATTTTGTTCCTTGGAACAACAGAAGTGTGTTCTCTGTACTTCCGAAGACTGGAAGTCTGAGATTAAGATACTAGTAGAGTTATGTTGTTTCTCAAGACCCTAGAGTATTTCCTTGGCACTTTTAGCTTCTGGTAGTGTGTAGCAGTCCTTGGTGTTTCAGTCTGTTTTCTCTGTCCCACCAGTGCCTTCTATTTGTGAGCATGTATCTTCCCTTCTCTGTTTCCACGTTTAAGTTGAAGACATTTAAGTCTTTAAACTCTAACCCTCTCTGATCTAGTATCACCTCATCTCAACTTGATGACTCACCAAAAGATGCTATTTTCAAATAAAGTCCCATTCCTAGGTTCATAGGGAAGAGATTTGAACCTTTCTCTCTTGCAGTCACAATTTAGTACATAGTAGCTCTTTTCCTATATATTTATCCTACTTCTGATACTGAGGAAAATGAAGTCTCTCCATTTTATGTGGTAGAATAGGAATAATTTGATTCATACGTCTTAAGTACCATATAACAAAAGAAACTGAAGAAAGAAGAGAGGAAATTGTGTCCTATTCATCTTAATTTCATTCACCGAGGCAAGGTGCTTGGAGAGTCAAAAGTTTGATAAGAGACAGAGCAAGTTGATGCTCAGATTTCTTAACTCTAAGTTGAGGACCTTTAAAATGTCTTCATAAGCATGTTAGAAGTTGTGACTGAAGAGTCTCTTGTAGCAACAGACACTAAAAAATTCCTATAAAAGCAAAAATAGATGGAAAAATTGAATTCATGTTGGAACTTCCCATAGCTGACATTCTTAGCTGTCTATAGAGTGTAAATTAACAGTCCAAACCCTTGCCAGGTGCCAAATCTCTCTTCCATGCATTTCAGTTGAATCTGATCAATATTTGAATGAGTTGTTTACCTGGTGTAGATGCTGGGGACTCACAGATTAAAAGGGTAAGACCTAACCCTGCCTCTACTGAGCTCACAGTCCAGTGAGCTCTTCAATACTCCTGGATTCGTTTACCAGAGATCTGAGATAGAAGGAACAGTAGGAAGACCCAGTTCAACTTCAGTCCAGAGTGAACATGGGGGAAGTTGAAGGACTGAGACTTAAATGAGAAGGAAGAAGGAGCCATACAGCAAAAAAGAGTACAAGAAGATGGGAGTACACATACATTCCTCAACAATACGAGGGTCATGTGTGAGAACCTGCTGGTGAGCGAGTAACGGAAGTATGGAGATAAATTCAATTTTGTTATACAAGAAATCAAAACTATTAAAACGATCTTTCAGAAATTTAATTCTTCCTCCCATGGCAGTGGGAAGTCAGTTCAACAAGTCTAGGCCAGGAATGACCAATCATTCAGGCTAGGGACCCCCAGTTTCCAAAACAGAAGAAGCAGAACCTAGTTTACAAAATGTCCATTCTGGGTCAAGCCATTATTCCAGAGATGCCTTCCCTCCCAGGACTTTGCTTCACAATTAGCTCCAGCATGTCGCCCATGCCCTAGAGGTGGATTGTTCCCATTGGTTCATCAGTTTTCAGGTTTTAGAGCACAGTTAAGGACTTCTGTGTGTGTGGCCTGTGTGCTGATCCCCACAGGAACTCTTCAGCTCAGTACACACTGACCTTGTTTTTTAATTTAATCACCCTGCAATTGCTCCAGGGCTTCCTCCATCTTTTGTACTTGTTCATTCTGAACTTACTCATTCTCTGGATCTGTTTTGACCTTGATGCCTATGATTTAAGTAATGATTTCCTCTTGTTGAAGTGATCTTAGTACACAAATGTGCTAGTTAACTCAAACTCTGCCCACGGTGCAATTTGCTCTTGTCTGGGCAATGGAGGACTTTATCTCTACTTTTCTCCAGACTTTTAAATTTTTTCACTACTATTCTCCAAAAAAGTGTTTTTAATGCTCATGCCCAATGGCCACCTATGAAGTTTTAATAACAAAGACATATTGGATATTTTTTGTCATGTATATAGCTATGCTTTATAAAAAATAGAAATACAAAACTTACTTCTTTTTATAGCAAACAATATTACATTTTTAAGTGAAAAACAAAATTACAATTTAATTAAAAAGTTAACACTTGTTAATGATCTTTTCATTTATGGAGTAACTAATTTACTCATAAACTATAAAATAATTATATAGATTACCAATTTATAAACATATGCCATTTTGAAGTCAACACTATCCATTTTTTTCTATGACTAAGTCTGGTCAGTGACTCTCAATTAGTTCAAGCTGGCTTCCAACTCCTGATTTTCCCCGACTCAACTCTACTATGTCCAGGTTTAACACTGTGATCAAAGTTTTGCTTTAAAAACTATCTAGAGAGTGTGTGTGTGTTCCTGAGAGTATGTGTGTGCACCATGTGAATAGACGACCCCTCAGAAGTCAGAAGACAGTATTAGATGGCTAGAAGTTGAGAGACAGGCAGTTATTCACTGTGAGTGCTGGGAACCAAACTTAGATCCTCTGCAGGAGCAGCAAGTGCTCTAAATCACCAAATAATCTCTTTAGCTCCATGATCAAATTTCAAAATGTAATTTAAAACTTCTATTTTTATGAAAAATAAATATTATCTTCTTTCAAATGCGGTTGCTCAACTATTTTTAACTTGTTCTAAATGACTTCAAATTTAACAGCTGTTAGGTAAATTTTACAAGAATTTCTCTTTCCATTTGATACAATTAATGCTGCATTGAGTAATAGTTTTATAATTAAAAATTAAACCAAGGATCAAATGTCAACAACACTCAATAACCACTGACTATTAGGAGATAAGCAGTCACTACTTTGTTATATATCCTCTAGATGAACGAACATTAGTGAAGAAATTGGCCTACTGCACAGGCTAGATGAGTGAGGAACCCAAAAAGGAAAGAAAAAATGCATTATTCAGAGCCACCCTGTCCAAAGAAAGCCTCTTTTACCCAAACCTCTAGAAGTCAGTATGGATAGTTAAAGGTGATCACTGACTAAACAACAGAATATTTGAAAAATTGGAGGGGCTTTTCCTCTAAAATGTACTAGTTACCACTTTGCTTTTTTGGAAGCAAATGCTATTGTGGAATACAGCTCGTCTGTTTGAGGAAGACTCAAAAATCTTCCTAATTCCTATTAGTTCGTAGGTTTGAGGATCGCTTCACCATGCGCCAGATGGTGTGAGACCAATCTTTCCAATTCCTGAGCTGACCTTTCAGAGTCTTTCTGACCTTTTCTTTTAACGGGTTTAGTAACTATCATTTTGGGCTATGTTTAGGGACCTACTGGTACTATGTCAGATTATAGTTATAGGATGTTCAAATATATCTGCTCTCTGAGGAGATGCCTTAATGGTTAAGATATCTGGCTTCTCTTGCAGTGGACAGAGATTCAATTCCTAGCACTCACATGGCAGCTACCAACCACCTGTTTCAGGGAATCTGATACCCTCTTCTAGCTTGCATGTCTTACAAGTAAAACACCGATACACATAAAATAAAAAGAAATAAATCTCGACACATATCACTAGCCAACTCTGGGACTTGTGTAAAGTAAGATAAAGGAAGTTACCAGTAAAGATCCGGAATTCTTTCTTGTGAATACAAATTGTGTACCTTTGTGTGCATGCGTGTGTGCAGCACAGGCATGCACCTCCTGGAGACTTGTTTTGTTCCTCTTCCTATTATCACCTGATTTGTGGATGGATGAACTACTTAGAGGGAACTTTTGCTGGGTAAGTCAGTGACTGATTCATATTAGCTGTAAAGACTTTATAAAAATATACACATGAAGTTACTTCTCCTAATGAGCTGTTAATGTGCCTTTAGTGGGGATACACCTTTGAATAAAGGAGAATAGATTTTCAAGTCATAGAAAAAGTAACCTGTGAGGGTACCTGCACTGCTTTCAGCACTGTGGACATGCATTCGGTCCAATAATCTAACCCTCAGTGTTTTTAAGGAGTTAGTGTTAATTAGCATTTGGTTGGGAAAATGTAATTACTTGAATGGGAATTTTGACCCAGATACTTGGCTGTTATTCTTAGCACACTCTAAACTTAAGCACAGTTTTCTTTCATCACACACCCTAGACAGATACATTGAGTGGGAATCCATTACAAATGGGAGAACTTTCAATCCTCATCATCTGTGAAGATTAAGTCCCTGTGTCTGTTACACAAACTTTTCTTACTGTAATATGGGGTGTATGCGCCCTTTTCCTCTCAATTCCTTATTTCTATTGTAATTTTACAGGCTTAATCTCATGTACTCAGAGTACTTTCTATTGTGTAGACAGGTCTAGAAATGGAAAGTCTTTAAAATGGTGCAATGAGTGATGTGTTAAGTATTACAATTTCCAAAAAGGTGGTGCAAGCATTCTGAAAGATAGAGGGAGAGGAAAAGTTGAAAAAAGGCAGAGAAAAAAGTTCCTGAAGGGGAATAGTAGGATTTTGTAAATACATTACCAAATCATCCAAATTGACAGCCAAAAAGGTCAAGGCCATTTTAACTTCACGGGGGACCAAGTCCAAGTTGCATTTGAAAAGTGATGCTGTTTTGAGTACCTCAAAATTGTACTTAAGATTTGATACTGGTGACAAAAATGAATCAATGCAAGACTCTGTGCCGCCTACCTGCCTGTCTGACAAATTACTTCGTTATGGGCAGGGAGCTCAGGATCCTAGTAGACCCTTCCCATGATTATCCTCATAAGCCAGATACCCAGGCTTCTGGGAGTACAGGACCTATTATGCATGCATTCCCATGTTTGGAGCTTCTTCTTTAAAGTGAATAGCTCAAATGCAGATTTCTGAATGTGTGTTGTTGAACTTTCTTGACCTTTGACAGACCACGCAATGTTTACGTATTCATGTTTTTAACAAAGCCTTTTGGAGATTTATTATAATATTTTATGTCTTTATAAGCTAGTGGCCACTAACATTAGCGAGCCCACTTATACTGCAGCCTTCTGACTCTACAACTTTGGGAAGTATCTTTAGGGTAATGGGCTTCAGAGTTGTTCTTTCATTTTCCTCATTTGAAAAACTAGACTTTGTGATTTACTAAATAGTCAACACATAAACATACTCTCTTACCAAGGAAATATTATCCTTATTAATGAGAAATTTCAGCATGAATTATAGTGCCTACATATAAGAAGGCCAATTTCTGGGTAGCATATGAATTTCTATTGTAAATAAATAGGTGGTATTCTAAATGGGACTGGCCATGTGGATGTGGGGTGAGAGAAGAAGAAAAAGCACGAGAAACATACACCACACTAACAAACCATAAAAAGACAAAATCAGAAACTATACGATACAAGCAAAAGGACAGTAAAACGAATACTGCCCAAACAAAGCAATATGAGTGGAAATGTCTAAAAAATAACATTGAGTTCATACTGTGTTGGCCACCTACTACTAGGCACGAGGCCTACCCTTACATGGAGTTTCTATACCCAGTGAGACTCCACTGGAGAAAACTAATTCTTTTCTTTGCAAGCAGGTACTATTTACAGATAGCTTCTTGCTTGCCTGTGTTCACTTCCCCCTATCAATGTTGTTACTCTGTCTGACTTGGACCTGTGCAGTCCCTGTGTGCTGCTGCCACAGCCTCTGTGCATTCGTGTGTGCATCAATCTTGTTGTGTCTGGAAGACACTGTTTCCTTGGAGTAATCCATCACCTCTGACTCTTATTTATAATTTGCTATTTGACATTTGTATGTACCATGAAACTGTCACCATGGTTAATATAATGATGCTTTCCTTCTCTTCCCAAGGTCTCCCTTGGGATCCTTCTTCTTTATCTCTCACCTATTTTGGGGAAGCTGCCAATGCTCATTTGAGTGAGACTGAAATATCTTGTCTTCAATGGGTACTATATATGTATTTAAGTTTCTTCATGTATCTCAACAAAATCAATATATTACCAGTTGACTGTAGAAGCAAACGTAAAAATCTAGCTGTTTTTTATTAAGTTAGGCATTAAAGAGATTTGCAAATATATAAAAATTGTTCTTATTTGCATTGTTGTTGTTTTTAAACTATGGTAATTTTTCATAAAATAGAATTATTTTTCAAAAAATTTGCTTTATTAATATGAATATCTACTAGGTAAATAGTTGCCCATTTTAAATTAAAGCATACCTCCATAGCTTTAAAAATTTATCCCTATCCTGGTGCTTTTTATTTTTATTTATTTATGTTTTCTTTTAAGGCCAGGTTTTGCTATGTAGCCCAGGTTGGCCTTGAATTCCTGGTCCTCCTTCCTCTTCTTATGGAGTGCTGCAATTATAGATGGACTCTACCATGCTTGACTCAGGTTTTATTGTAATACAATAAATACTGACAAATATACTCCACAGCAATCAAAGCTTGCCATAGTACTCGGAGGTATTTCCTTAGAAATTTGCTTTATGTTCTACCACTTCTAGCTTATTTTTAAGACCAGACCCTGAGATCAAACTATTGAGTGTCAATGCTGTGGAAGCTTTAACACCATTCTAGCATTGGTAGAATTCTCCCCTTAACTTTTTGGCCCTTATTGAGGTTCTTCTCAGTAAGCAAGAAAATGTCAAGATTTTTTCAGGGTTTGAGAAGGAAGCTCTTTATGTAGCCCCGACTGCCCTCAAACTCAAGAATACTCAACAAACTCAATACTCAAATTCAACAAACAAGGCCTTAGCCTTCTGAGAGCTGGAGTTCCAGGCATGTGCCATCATGGTTGGCTTGGAACCAGATATTGTATTAAGTACCAATCTGAGCTGCCCTTCCATAAAATAAGTTCTCATTTCCTCCATACCTGGCTGGGCTGTGGTAGAACTTCATCGAGATAAAAGTCAAGACTGTCCAGATCAGGACTGGACTGCAATCAGTCCCTTTGATACAGTAGTGTTGATCCAGACTTTCTTAGCTCATAGGCTTCCAGTAGAAATAGTTTGACTGTGGTGGTGAGATTAGTGGTACCTACTGAGAACAGAAAGGGGAGTTTGAGAGGGAGCATTGCATTTTGCATGACCCACCCATTATCTATCCTTTGGGCTGAATAGTTTTCAACTTGGGAGTGGATGGTTTCTAGAGCTGATCATTGGAAAGTATGGAATTAAGTGGGAACTAATAGATTTGGAGCTTGCAGTTATGTAATTGGGAATCAAAGTAAGTTTGGACTTTGAACCTGATATGCCCTAGAAGGTTGGGTAGATTCATACAGTCAACCAATCTTAAGAGATACTATACTTGGAAGTTTCTTTGAACTAGTGTTTTTGTATGTGTGTGTTGAGACAAGGTCTCACTATATTGCCTAGGCTAGCCTCTAACTCACAACAATTCTACTGACTTAGCCTTCTGAGAGCTGGAATGCTAGGAATGTACAGTCATGTTTGACATGGAACCAGATATGGGATGTCATGCCTATCAGAGCCCACTGCCTGAAGACCTTGCATGAATGAGTTTGCGGTTTACATCCACCTCGGATGGAAACAGCATTCAACACCTCAACACTCATTAGGTTAGCTTGCTTTCAAGTGTAGAAAACAGTTGGTTTAAGCATGTGCAAATCAGAGAGAAAGGGATTCTCTTTCTTTAGCTGAGCCTTCACTTCTACAGAGGACTTATCTTGTGGAAAAGTCTCCTCTCATCTCAGGAAGCCAACAATAATGAAGTATATATCCTTTTGCCCTGTGTTAAAGTTCCATTCATTTGAATGTTTCGATTCCAAAATTAGTGCATATTCCAATGGGAGCAGGGGTGTAATGCCTAATTTTACAACTGTTATTATTTTGTAAGCACTTCACTTTCAGCCAGGAACATGTTATGGCTGATGTGTGGAAACCTGTTCATTTTCACAAAGCATGGCACACTTGGAAATGTGTTAGGTACTGCAGATGGCCATGGAGGCATTGGGGATTTTCCAAACTACTGGGTCTATTAATAGAGACAAGAGTCATGTGGAAACAATAACCCAGATTACCAAATAAATATCTAGACTCAAATGTGTTAGCATGGCTCCGGGTAAGCCATTTCCCATAGGCACTGCAATCCCATGGGTTGTTTGTATTATTTATTTGGTTTATCAAGTTTGAAGACAGTATTTACATTGTTAAGCCCTAGGGCTGAGTGCAAAGCTCAGTATTAGAGTGCTTGCTTAGCCTATGCAAGACTCTGGGTTCAATTACCAGTACTGGGGGTGGGGGCAACAAAAAGTACACTGCTAAGCCCTGTCTTAGTGTGCTGTTACATTTGTGGATGGCCTTAGATGATTCTGTAAGTATCCATTTTTCTTTTGATTTAAAACTCTACCAAAACTTCCACCTACAGTTCATGTTATGTGTGGATAATGACAACCACCACTACCATGGAAGGAAATCATATTTGGCGAGTATTCGTTATGCTCTTTTTCTATACCAAATGCCTTTATCCTTTATAGAAACCGTTGAGACCAGCATTATCTCTGCTGTTTCAAAGGTGGGGAGGAGACCAAGGCTCAAAAATATAACACCAGTCACATGATTGAAAGTGTATAGGCAGTCCTTGTTCTTAACCATTCTGCACCTGAAAGCCTAAAGCTATTTATTCCCTTAAACTATTAAGAAATAAAAATATGCTTTTTAGTAGCAAGTTTTTAAGAGCTGTGTGCTTAATTGAGGTATTCTTGGAAAGCATTTTGATAGTCTCTGAAATTTTACACTTTGTCTATTGGATTGTCTGTGATGCCGTTTCTGTTTTCATATGGTGATATTTTTATCATTTCTCCCTTTCACTTGTCACTTGTGTCCACAGAACCTGTAACTGATTATCTGTGCTATTTTTCACTTGACAACTAAAATATTGACAATAAACATTTCAGTCACTGCTTGCAGCTCCGAACAAATGTGACGAAACATGTTTATTGTAACTGGGTTTTGGAAGCAGATGCGCTTCAAAAGAACCAGTGTTTCCAGCAGCAGTTTAGGTCTCACAGAGAACACAGGGTTGGCTCGCTTTGCCTCAGGGCTCCTCTGTAGAGCATTTACTTTTAATCTTGAAATGTCTCTGGTTAGCCTTGAATCCCAGTCCTGAGACTAATTGGTATGTGTATTAAAGCCATGGCTTTTTGTCTACAGGCTATCATGTTGACTGTGTTGCATTATCAGACACTTGCTTTGACATGATTACTATAGCTACTATTTGGCTTCTAGGAACCACAAAACTGTGTAGGATTGGATATCCATCTTTATAGTTGTGATGGTTAGTCTTTATGGTACACTCAAGTAGATTGAGAAAGACCTAGGGAGTTATTAAAATCCATCTCTGAATATGTCTTTGCGGGTAATAAATCCAGACAATAAATCATTAAATCCCCTATCAATGGAGTAATTTATCGTTGGAGTCATAACATGACAGGATGATTGGCACACAGTAATAAGAGCAGATGGAGCCTAGCTGAAGGAAGTCATTCACCAAGGACATGGCCTTAGAGGCTGTACCTTGCCTTGGCCTCATTCTGTACTCCCTTTCTCTGCTTCACATCGGCTCTGTAGTTATCAGCACGGTGACAAATATTTGGACTGAGCCCTTTGAATCCATGAGTCCAAATAAATCCTCCTTTTCTTAAGTCTTTTCTGTCAGCTAGTTGATCACAGCAACACAAAAGTAACATGTAAGATTGTTTAGTACGGATAAAGAGAAATGAAGAGTTAGAGATGAATAAGTTACCAACAGAAGGGTGAAAGACTATAACAAAGATGCACATGCCACTGGGCACTGGCCTTAGTCTAGAATTTCCAAGGCTTCCACAAGAAATGTGACCTTTCTGCTGAGATGGAAGGGTGTGGAGAGGTTTATCTATGGCAAGAAGAGAGACAAGCAGTGTGAGGAGTAGGGCCAACATACTTGAGGGCCTATAGGTAGCAGACATAAAATCCTTGTGTTAGTAGAACAGACTCCAGGAAGCCTGAAGCAGAAAGAACAAAGGTATTGTCACAAAATCATGCTGGATTTTCATCCTTTTCTAAGAGGAAAAAAAAAAGTCATTAAAGGTTTTAAGCCTGGTATTACATGATCCAACTTACATTCGTATTTTGTGAAGGTCAATGTAGTTACAATTCATTGCATGAATAATGATTGAACATTTACTACACTCTAGATAGTGTCCTAGGCTCTGAAAGTAAGCCAGGGACTAATTGACAAGAAAAGTCTTGTCCTTGTGGACTTTGCATTCAAGGAAGTGCAGAGACAGTAAAGTAGGAAGGGTGTGACTATGGTGTGCATGAGATGTAAGGAATGCTGTGACAGGCAGCAGAGGTCCAGGGTGACATATAGGTAAAGGGCACTAATTTATAGGGAGTGAAGACTTACAGGAGATGGTATTTTAGCAGAGGCCTAACGGTAGTGGAAGAGGGAGCCACGCAGGAACAGATTCTTTTAGACAGAGACACGAGCAGGTTCAAAAACCCCAAGGAAGGAGGTAATTGGCATATTTAAGGCTCACTGAAAAAGTTAAGTGTCTGGGGTACTGTGAGTATCAGTGTGATGGGAGCTGAAATCCCTGACATCGTAGGAATCAGACTCTGAAAAGCCCTGGAAGTCAATGCAGGACTTTTAGTTTTCATGCTGAGTTGGATGAGAAACCACTAGAGATGAGGTAGTATGCATGAATTTTAATTAAAGTTTTCTGATCACTACTTTTTTCATACACTGTGCATATACTCAAGCATATACATGCTGTAAGGTTATGCGGCTGAAGTAGACTGGAAGACGGATGTAGAAACAAAGTGATGAGAAGAACCAGGGAATTAGTGTGTAGTGTATGTAAGATCAAAATGGTTCAATGCAGAACACATTTGAAGCAGGGAGAGGGTAGAAGCAAGGAAACCCATTAGTTGGTTGTTATATGAGGCCCTTTTAAAGTTGTGTAGAAGTGACAAAAATACCTGAGAGAGAAAAACTAATGGAGGGAAGACTTATTTTGGCTCATGTTTTCAGAAGGTCCCATCTGTGAAATCTGGGCCATGCAGTCGGGCAGAACATGGTAGCAGGTGACTGAAGAGAGCTGTGTACTTTATGACTAACCAGGAAGCTGGGCTAGGATGATAGAGGGAGACACGGATAAATAGGAGGGAGCAAGAGAGAAAAAGGGGGAGGAAGGAATGGAGTCCAGGTCAAGATGTGCTCATCTCTAGTTAGGTCTCACCTTCTAAAGTAGACAGATGTAACTAAAACAGTAAGGTCTAAACTTCCATCTGCAGTCTGTGTTACACATAGAAGTTCCAGACTTCAGTAATAATCTTTTTTTTGTACCATTTCAAGCTCTTCATGTCTTTGTAATAAAGACATTGATTTGAACTAGGACTGGTTTAGAAAGACAAACTATCCTGGTAAATCACAACACCATGCTACTCCATGCAGACAACCAAGAGTTATCTTTGACTCCTTGGTCCTCACGGAAAAATTCTACACTTGGCTCACAGTCTACTTAGCAGCTAGTGCTGCAGGTGAGCTTCTTGTCTTAGTCAAGCAACTGAGGGAGCAAAGGGTTTGGCTCTTGTATACATCTATGTAACAGTTCAACATCAAAGGAAGTCAAGATAGGAACTCAATCAGGGCACGAACCTGGAGGCAGGAGCTGATAAAGAGGCCATGAAGGATGCTGCTTACTGGCTTCTCACTATGGCTTGCTCACCCTGCTTTCTTATAGAACCCAGGACCACCAGCCCAGGGATGGCATCACCCACCATGGGCTGGGCCCTCCTCCATTGATTACTAATTGAGAAAATGCCTTCAGTCTGATCTTATGGAAGCCTTTTCTCAGTTGAGGCTCCCTCCTCCGCTATGATTCTAGCATGTCTCAAGTTGGCATACAAGTTGTGTTCTTACAACCCTGCAACTGTAAATCAGAATTCAGGTACCAAGCCTTGAATGCCTTTTGAGAACTTGTGGAAACTTCTTTGGCCTGTGTCTAAAAGCATTTTAGGGTTCTCTTCTCTCTATACCATGTCTGCTCCTCTGTTCTACTTGTTTGCTGCTGTTCCATTCTTCTCGAATAGCCACTTGTAGTGCTATGGAAAGACTGGCACGGTTTCTGTACTAAGCATCCAGGAAATCAAATTCTAGCCTTGTTGCTGGGACTCTGAATATGCTGTCTAACCTCCTGGAGACAGTTGCTGTCTGGTCACTATCATAATAAGGATGTTTTGGTTACTGGAGTATTATTGTGAACAGTCAAAAGATAACATAAGTGATTGGTCTGTCTCATTGTCTGCCACTCATTCATTCTTCATGCATTGATGAATGAATGCATATTCTGTATCAGGATTAGTCCAGGGAATTATGGATTGTGGAGACAAGAGTTGACATAGAAGGCCTGCTGGCTCTCCTTTGAAAGGCTAGCTTTCATAATTGTTCGTTGGCTGCACCTGAGAATTTGATTGTCAGAAGATTCTCAACTGTTTTCTAAATGACAAAGTGTCTAAATTGGACAATGTGGCTCATTCTCTCATTTGGGGTGTCTAGAGCTTTGCTATGTTTGACAGAAAGTATTCACATGACCAACTTCTGACTGCCAAATCCTGTGTTTAATGAGCGTTTCTGGTAGATGAAATTTCTCGTTTCAGTTTGCTGTAAGGATTAAGGGTGTTTTGTGTGGCTTCAATGAGAGAGGACCCTTGTAAGCTTCACCCGGTTTCTTCTATAATTTGCTTTATGCGTGCTTTCCCCTACAGTGATTTTCTTTTGTGTGTTTTTGTTGGGCTAAATTGTAGATGTGATTGTGACAATTTCCTGAATCTTGGGAATCCTAGCGAATTCCCCAAACTGGGAGTGCTCTTGAGCCTTCTAACATGTGGATATAAATGTAAATGTAAACATTGCTTTTTCCTTCCTGAAGTTCACCCTTTAGTTAGAAATCCTACCATATAAGACTGCAGTTACAATATAGTGAGTAAAGTTTAGTGACCTCTGGTAGCACAGAGTAGGAACATTTACCCCAGCTCTAGTGGGGAGAGACAAGGAAGAGCTTTGTGAAGGGTTGGTCATTTCCATTTAATCATGACCAATGAGAAGTTGTTTAAGGACTTTATATATAGTCTTGATAGTGAACCACAAAATACCTCTTTTTAAGACAGCCTTTGCTGTTAATAAATTGACCTGTGTGCAAATCATCATACTAGTTGATAACCATGAGTATATGAGAAAACTTTGCCTTTGTGTGATGTCAGGTAAAGCAGTTGTATTGTCGGTGTTTTCAACTAAGACAGGAAAACTACTAAGATGTAGTAGCATATGCAAAGCAACAGTGCCAAGAGAAACTGTGATATAGCCTGTGACAATGAAGCTAGTCAGTGCAGTGAAAGAGTTGCAGGTGAAGGGGATGTAAGAAGGAAGTAAGTTTCAATAGGTAGTAAATGCAAGATTGAAGAAAGATAAATGGATGAGGTGAGCTGTATTGAGAAATAGGAGAAAAGTTGTACTTAGACAAATAGGATGGTTTTTTTTTATTAAAGATTTCTGTCTCTTCCCCACCGCCGCCTCCCCTTTCCCACCCCCCCCAATCAAGTCCCCCTCCCTCGTCAGCCCAAAGAGCAATCAGGGTTCCCTGCCCTGTGGGAAGTCCAAGGACCACCCACCTCCATCCAGGTCTAGTAAGGTGAGCATCCAAAAATAGGATGGTTTTGAAGCAGGATTTGAACAACCACATGCGGCAGAGAGATGGCACATGTAGTGGCACCCGTCAGTATGGTTTGTCGGCATGTGTTCTGTCATGCTACCCGAGATTATTGCTTCTCTGGGTGGACAAATTAGTAGGAAAATTGCACAAAGAAGTTAAGTATACAGACAAAAAATCCTTATACACTTACACTAAATGTATAAGATGGAAGGTAAGAGGGCTCTGATAGACAGAGGAGAGACTTCAGAACTCCACTCTCTTTATGTTCTATACAAATATTACACAAGTAGGAACAAAAGGCTAATAAAACTAGTAATAGAGATACGTTTTAAGAATTGGACTGTTCTAGATGAGCGTACACTCCAAGGGAGAGTGAGCATATGCCACTTGATTTTGCAAGTCATCGGTAAATACATAAGCTAGGTGGGTAGAGCAAGACGGGAAGATCTTTGCTGTAGTCATTGAACACCATCTGACATTCTTATTCCTTTGGTTGGTTGCAAACAGGAATTTTGTTAAGCTAATAGATTCCAAAAGCTTTATACCTATTTGTCAGGATGTTAGGTCCTACAGAGAGGGGGAAGGAATGATTACTTAGTAGACTAAAGATTGCCCATGTTCAATTGTAACCTGTCTTCGGAACTACATCATTCCATCCTCTCCAAACCACTGAGGTTCTAGCTAGTCAATCCAGTTTTTCAGAAACATCTTACTTCCAGGAATCTTCATTCATAGTACCCAGGTGCCAAAGCCACTAGTGTATGTAAGATAGTGTCCACGAGGCCTTAGGGACCAGCAAGGAGATAGAGTGAACTAACCTTTAGTACGACCTGAGATGGAAAGTCTGTCTTTGTTCCTTCAAAATGTATACAGTAGCCCAAGACTTTTCAAGTTGAAGGTAGTTTTTAAAAGACTATGAACAAAACCCAAATATTAATAGGAGAGTGGAGCAAAGAAATTACAGCGGTTGAAGGGGCTCCTTGAAATGTCTTCTGCTAGAGCAGACTTGTACAAGCCCGGAAAACTGCTTACATGGGCCATAGAGCCCTGCCTTTGGAAATCGGCTCTGGTTATTGACTAGCAGTGTTTCCCAAAGCGTAACTCATAGAAGATGCAAGTTCTGCAGCATGTTGAACAACAAAGGGTTACATGGCCAAACACTGGGAACTGACGGCTCTCTTAAAGATTTGTAATCTCCATAAGTCTCTAAGAAAGCTAAGAACATTTCCCTTGTGTGATCTAGCATTATGAATATGCTTTTGTCTGCAGGCTTATTTCTTTTTGCCAAAAGTGTATGGCTTCTTTTCTTATGAGCAATTGCCATTTATTTAGAAATTGGTGCATCTCACAACTGTTGAATTTTTACTCTGCTAATAGGAGATCTTACTGTGTTAGTCACATTAAATATGAATTCCTGTATTTGATTAAAATTAACACATTGAAATATTTTGCTTAAACTGACTGTCATTCTTATGTTAAGTAGCAACATGAGGGAATTAAATAACAACATTTCATTTTCCTTTGGAAAAATTCCCATAATTAAGATTAGGATCTGAAAAGGAAAACATACATTTCTAGAGTCCTCTTGCTTTCATTTTAATTAAAAAAGGACAGCATAAATTTCAAACTAATCATGTTATTTACTCAGAATATGATGATAGAATTTGTTCACAAATATGCACATTTCATTCATAAGAATTAGTGATATATGTATATTTAACTGCTTCTTTTGTAAATATGAAAAGAGAAAAGTACTAAGAAAGCATTTGATGAAGCCATCTTAAGAAGTAAATAGCAGATTAACAGCATACCCCCCCCCAAAAAAAACGAAACAAAAACAGCTAACACTTTGATTCTGAAAGAGGCGTGGAACCAGCCACTCATACATTTAGTAAGGCAAATAGTGTTTTTAAACTTTTATGAATTAAACAGAGTGATATAATGTGGGGAGTTGCTTACATGGTGCTTAGAGGGAGATGAGTTTCATTAAATGTTTATGTTTCTGAAGAAAAAAGGGTAATACGTAATACACAATGAATAGCACTTGTATCTCCTATCTTCAAGTAGGAGCAATGCCAGAAGGCAGAAATAGTGTGTGGATGAGTGATTAGCCCAAAATCTAAAATGAAACTCTGGAGAATAGGCTGATAAAGTCTAGAGATGACTTTTAAAAATAAAATTTGCAACTGTGTGCCTAACTTAAAAAGGAGAAGGAAACAGAATCATTAAATTAGGGATGAGATGGAAAGTCTGACAACAAATATAAAAGATTCAGAAATTTGATGAGAAACAGTACTTTCCACTGTATGCTAATAATCAGATAAATCAGAATAAAAATGGTTTTCCTGCAAAATTACAAAATATGAAAACTTGTGCGAGATTAAGTAGGAAACATGAATAAATCAAAACCAGAGAAAAAATGTAAAAAGTCATCGAATTATTACCAGGTAACCTACACAACCCATGGATCTTTAGCCCCAGTAGATTAACATAGACGAATGAAGGTCAGAGCAGTGGTAAGAATCATTTTATCCTTTGTACTATTGTTGACTAGTTGGCTGTGTCTACTGCCGCCATGGCCTCCTCTCCTTCCTTTCCCTCATCTTCTAGCTGCTCTCCATTGTTCTCCTTTTCTGTTCTCTTCCACACACTCATGCACAACCGTGTGTATATACGTTCTAATCCATTTACACATTATATATGCCTATTAGTAAAATAACATAACAACTGATATATAGACTTAAGAAAGTTCAGTATCTTGCTTGAATTACACAGCAAATAAATGAAGGAGCTAGGAATTGAGTCAAGAGTTATGTATACAGTTCAGTCTTTTCATATTCTCTATTTTCTATAATAATAAAAACTCTCATAAATTATTTTTAGTTGTTTAACTGATACTAGTTTAGCTAATTTCGAATTTACACTTTGAGGAGACTTATGTCAGTAGTTAAACTGGAAAAAGGATAAAGGATGAAACTTATAGGCTAACCTTACTTTTGGATGTTCATTATTTGTGGAAAAATTATGAATGAGAAATAATACCACTTAAATTTTTTATCTATATTATTCATGGTGCCACATGTCTTTTAATCTAAGGGCTTGAGAACTGGAAGAGAAAAGATCATGAGTTGAGGTCTTGTCTGATCTATATAGTGAGGTCCATTCTAGCTTGGGGAGGTCCCGTCAGAAAAGAATTGAACTCAGGAGTATAAGATAGGATGCTAAATTGAAAATAAATATTCTAATAATATATGAAAAGATAACCAAACAATATTTTGGGGCAGTGGAAATAGCTACGAACTCTGAAGACCTGACTCCAATAACCAAGATCCACAAAAAAGTTATACCTATAATCCCAGTGCTGAACAGATCAAGACAGGAGAATATCTGGGATTTGCATGGCAGCTAGTCTAACTGAATCAGTGAACTTACGCTGCATCTATCTATCTATCTATCTATCTATCTATCTATCTATCTATCTATCTATCATCTATCTATCTTTCTATCATAGAAAGTGACTGAGTAAGACACTCAACATCAACCTTGACTTCTATACATATGTGTGTATGTACCTCCCACGTGAACATGCATACTTACTTGTCTCAATGGTTATTGAAATAGTTTTTGGGGTATCAACTGTTTTTGAAGAATTTTCTGAAAACCTGTAAGATAATATGAACTCTATTTTTTTAAATATAAAATCCAATACTTTATTTCATGGAAAAGAGTGCATTCTCCTAAAAATAAGAAACATTAAAGTGATGAAGACAGGACTAAGATACTGTCATTGCAAAAGTAATTTTAGGAACATGAGCCATTGGCATTAGTAAGGAAAAAGAAATTAGATGAACGCCATCTGCAAACAAAGTCAAAACAATCTTCAATAGATCTAGTAAATATTGTATATAAGGCACTGTGAAAGGTACTGACTCTACACCTTAGAAAGACTGTGTGTATCTAAGGCATACACACTCACCGTAAGATGGTATGAATAAATGAGCTCAGCAACATCATAAAATCCAAGAGAAATTATGCATGTTTTTAATTACAAACAACTGATAAATATAATGAAGAGGAAAATTTATTTCCACCGAAGAGATAATACATTAAATACTTGGATATTAATTTAATTGGCTACATGAGATTTATTTGAATAAAATTATACAGTCCTTATGGGAGGAGTAAAAGACAATAAATAAATGGAGAAATACCTTGCTTCAACTGCAAAGACAAAACATGGGAACAATTATAATATTTGCTGAGTTAATGTATAGATTCAGTACGTGGCAACTAAAGACCCAGTACAATAAAATGTAACCCATTGCTATAAAATACATCAAAAAATAGGCAGGGAGGAGAACAGAGAAAAAATGTATAGCACAATAAAAATAATAATAAAAAAGAGAGGCAATATGAAAAAAAGAAAAATAGGCAGGCAAAAAATGCTAGTTTTCCAAGTGATTACTGGAAGTCCTACTGTCATACAATTGTTTCCCCTTGAGTACTTGAGTTTCTGTATCCACCCTGTTGCAAGCACTGTACTCACATAATAAAAAAGCACTCCACAAATATTTGGTTGCAAGGGATCCTCATTGCAGGGTTTTAAAAATGCCCTAGGAACAAACTAGTAGTTTTCTGAAACGTCTTAGATAATTTATGAATTAGAAGTTCAGAGACTGATTCTCATTTTTAAGTAAGGCAGGCATGATCATAGTTTGAAGAGAAAGGTGATCTTGATCAAGAAGTCTACCTATATATGACATCTTTTAAGAAGAAGAATATTCAACCTGGATGTCCCAGTGTGGGGAAGATTTGGAGAGTGCCACCGTACCATGATAGTGGCATCCCTCAATCACTATCTTATTAAAGAAGTATGAGAAGCTTAAGTGAGTATAGTAGCCTGTGGTCTCTTTATTTTCTACCTCAGCTTTGGGTATGGTCCCTCTCACTTTTCAGAATAACGAATTCTTTCATCCTTTGGAATCATCTCTGGGATGAAATCTTTCTTAGATTCTAATATCAGAATTGCCTTTCATTACTATTCGCTTATGCAATAGTTTACTTAGTCTATGTGGCTTACCTACAGCCATTTAGACCCAATAAATCTAGATGTATAATTAATGATAAACATATTTCATGGTATTACAAATCTTACATGTTTTGTTATACTACTTTATATATAAATGTTATAACTTACATATGTATACAGGGGAGAGTAGAAAAGATGGATTCAGTTAATTACACACACACATATATATATGTATAGTATATATGATTATAATAGAAATTTACACATAGTCTATATCACATACACATTTTATTTTGCCAGAGAATCAAGATTGGGAAGAATGACTACATAACATTAGACAGAGTGCCTTCCCAAAGGAGTTCCTTTTTACTTAATCTTTTCTAGCACGAGGGACTGAACACAGGGCCTTCTACTTCCGAGATGAATGTTCTAACAGCGGGCTAAATTCTCAATTAAATTAAGTGCAATGTTTTGGCTAATTATAATGTTGCCTTGCCTAAACAGCTAAGGCAGGTGCCAGGATGGATTGCTGAGTGTCTGGTAAACACTTGAAATGAAATGTTCTCTGGCCATTGTTATCATTGTTATAAGTAGCTGTTATAAAACATTTATTAATCTCCATGTTTGTTAGCTGCACTGAACACTTTTCTATTCCCTGGTGACTGACTAATAGAACACCTCACAAAGGGAAAAAACTAGCCATTAATAAACGAATGCAATATTTTAATTCTTTTTTTTTCCTTTTTTTTTTATTGAGAAAAAGAAAAAAGTTTCCGCCTCCCCCCAGCCTCCCATTTCCCTCCCCCTCCTCCCACCCTTCTCCCCCTCCCCCCATTCCTCTCACCCTCCCTCTCCAGTCCAAAGATTAGTCAGGGTTCCCTTCCCTGTGGAAAGTCCAAGGTCCTCCCCCCTCCGTCCATGTCTAGGAAGGTGAACATCCAAACTGGCTAGGCTCCCACAAAGCCAGAACTTGAAGTAGGATCAAAACCCAGGGCCGTTGTCCTTGGCTTCTCATCAGCCCCCATTGTTCGCCATGTTCAGAGAGTCCTGTTTTATCCCATGCTTCTTCTGTCACAGTCCAGCTGGCCTTGGTGAGCTCCCAATAGATCAGCCACACAGTCTCAGTGGTTGGGTGCACCCCTCGTGGTCCTGACTTCCTTGCTCATGTTCTCCCTCCTTCCGCTCCTCATTGGGAACTTGGGAGCTCAGTCCGGTGCTCCTGTGTGGGTCTCTGTGACTATCTCCATCCATCACCTGATGAAGGTTCTATGGTGATATGCAAGATAATCATCAGTATGGCTATAGGATAGAGTCATTTCAGGTTCCCTATCCTCAGCTGCCCAAGGAACTAACTGGGGACCTCGCCTTGGGCTCCTGGGAGCCACTTCTCGAAATTTGCATGCAAATGGATGGAAATAGAAAACACTATCCTGAGTGAGGTATCCCAGACCCAAAAAGATGAACATGGGATGTACTCACTCATAATTGGTTTCTAGCCATAAATAATGGTCACAGAGTATATAATTGGTGAACCTAAAGAAGCTAAATTAGAAGGTGAACCCAAGGAAAAACATATAATTATTCTCTTGACTAAGGGAAGTAGACAAAATTGCCGGGGAGAAATTTTGGGATCTTGGGGGAGGGGGATGGGAGTATCGGGGGAAGGGGAGAGAAAAGTGAGAAGGGGAGGATGAGGGAAACTTGGGGAAACAGGAGGATTGGGATAAAGGAAGGTTGGATAGGGGAGCACGGAAGCACAATTTTTAGTTAAGGGAGTCACCTTAGGGTTGGCAATATTTTAATTCTTATAATAACACTATTTTCTCTTCTTCATCCTTATCTTCCTTTCTTCTTATCATCCTACTCTTCTTCTTCCTTATGTCTCTCTCATTTTGTTTGAAACAGGCTCTTAATACATAGCCCACACTTGTTTTGTATGTGTCATCCCCCTGCCTCAATCTCCTAAGTGATGGGATTATACTGTGGACCACCATACTCAGCAGACAAGACAGGAACCCTTCTTATCAGTGTTTCATAAGTGAGAAACTTTAGTTAAATTATTCAAGGTCATACAGCTAATGAACAACAAAGTGGAAATTTTACTGCATGGCTTGACTGTGCCAAAACCCAAGCTTCTAACAGTTAGTACATCCACTAGAAAGGACCTTTCTACAAGTTAAAGAAGTCATGGATCAGGTGAGGAAGGACATTGGTATGGAATAGTACATACTCCAGACAGGTTAGCTCAAGCTGTGATTTACATCAAGACTTTAGAGAATATTTATAGTAGGTGATTTGGAGAGCCAGGTGGGATTGGCAACAGAGAATTGAGTAGAGATTTGGGTTATATTTAGGGCAAAGACTACAATTCCCAAGCCTTCTGATATCAGGAAAAATTAATACAGTAGCATATACTTGGAAGACTTGGGGAACACGCTTACTCTTGGATACAGAAAAATAAATGCCTTTTATGGTGTTTGGTGTGTCTCACTCTGAAGATGGTGAATAATGCTGGCTTATGAGAACTGGTTCCCAGGACCCAAAAAGTTCTAGTCTTTTCTTTTTTAAAATATATATCTTAATTGCAGTTTCTCTTTCCTCCTCTCCACCATTCCCTCTCCCACCTCCCCTCTGTCAGCATATCCACTCCCCATTCCTCCTCTACTTCTGTTCAGAAAAGGGCAGGCCTCCCATGGATATCAACAAAGCATGGTATATCGAGTTACAATGAGTCTAAGCCTCTCCCCTTGCATTAAGGCTTAACAAAGAAACCCAATATGAGTCCCAAAATCCAAAATCCAGGAAAAAAAACATACGCAGCCCCTGCTTCCACTGTTAGGAGTCCCATAAGAACACCATGCTACACAACTGTTACAGATGTGCAGAGGACCTAGGTCAGTCCCACAACACCTCTCTGGTTGTTGTTCGAACTCTGTGAACCCCTATGAGCTCAGGGTAGTTGGTTCTGTAGGACATTTCTAGGCTTGATTCTGGGACTTTTAGAAACGGATAGAACTGGAGCTGGAAGTCTAGGTTAAAGAACTTCAGACATAGATTCTGAAGTAGGTTCAGGATACAGAGTTCACAATTATCTCTAAAGCATAATGAGACCTAAAAGAAACATCAATCCCTGTACCAAAGTAAAACTTGATTCCAAGAAGGACAAACATTCCCCTGTTATATTTCCACCAAATTTCATGTTGAAACACTATATTGTATAAATCTGGCTACAATCAGAATACATATGCAATACTTTTAAAGCCATTTTGACTCCTGATGTTCCAGGGCTTGATGGGGTCACCTGAGAAGAGGGAACCTCAATTAAGAAACTGCCTCCATAAGGTCAGGCTGTAGGCAAGCTTGTAGGATATTTTCTTATTTAATGATTGATGTGGGAAGGTGCAGCCCACCGTGGATGGCACCATCCCTGGACTGGTGGTCCTGGGTTCTCTAAGAAAGCAGTTTGAGCAAGCCATGAGGAACAAGTTAGTAAGCAGCACCCCTCCATGGCCTCTACATCAGCTCCTGCCTCCAAGTTCCTGCCCTATTTGAGTTCCTGTCCTGACTTTCTCCAATGGGGAGCAACAATTTGGAAGTGTAATCCAAATAAACCCTTTCCTCATCAATTTGCTTTTGGTTGTGGTGTTTCACAGCAATATAACCCTTAGCTAAGCAGATGTGCTTGGCATCTTGTTCCCTCAGTCTTCACGACTTCCAGGAGTACTGATACTGAGTTTTCCACAACTGGTTCTTCGTTCACAGCATACCATTTGAGACTAGCATTCTGTGCTAAGCATCAAAAATAAGTGAAAAGTTGAGAGATACCATTTGAACTCCATTTCTGTTGGGCCTGCTCACCTGCACCTTACAATGTTCTCTTCCATTTGTACAGCACAGGCATTTGGGGTTTCAATTCTTTTCTTATCCCAGACCTTTGAAAGACAGGAGCTACTATCATGGACACAGGTATTTAGCCTACTTCTTTAAGATCTTTTATTTTGTTTGTATGGGTGTTTTGCCTGCATGTATATCTACGTACCATATGCTTGCCTGGTGCTACAGAGGCTAGAAGAGGGGACTGTGTTTGTTAAGAGTTGTGATTCACCCTCATGTGTATGATGGCAATTGAACCATCATCCTCTGGAAGAACCACTGAGCTATCTTTCCAGCATCTAACCTAGTTTGGATTTTTAGGACAGGAAGGGTGGACTCCAGATCTTTCCAGGGTAGCATATCATGCTCAGGTGACTTTGAAATTTCAACTTAGGGAGGTAGAAATTCTCCTATATCTTGAGAATTACTACTTGTAGTTAGGAAAGAATAGGTCATATGTCAATGTCATTTACAAATTATACAAAAAGAAGCTGAGGGTTTGTGTCATCCCAGGTCCTCACAGTCAAAGAGTGCAGGTGCCAGTAGTAACACCTGAGTCTTCTGACTCCAAGTCCAGTGACATTTTTGTGGCACTGCATCCCATCTGCTATTGAGATTAATACCAAAGAAATAGTCAGGTTGAAAGTCAACACATGAACATGCTGATATATAGGGAGGGAGGCAGTACTCAAAACATGGTGGGCATGTGGTATGGTGGGCTTATATTTGGCTGGAGCTGATTATGGAAAACTGGAATGAAGGAGGTAGGAACCCAACAGTCTGGGTTATGGCTCAGCCAGAAGACCCTGGTTAAGTTGTGCTTAAGAGCTGGTAACAGAGTGGAGAATGATTTGGGAATAGCCTTTAGGGCTTGGGGACTAGTAGAAGACATTTCCTAGTAAGTAGTAGGGTAAGTTGGCCTTTCCTGCTGACTGTCCTTGAACTTCACCTATCTAGTAGAGGAAAGCTCCCTCAAGTGGTCAATGAATGACTGCCTGTGACTTAAAATAAGTGTCCAGGTATAACTGTTGAGGGTCTACTGGTATATCTTTATATGGTATAAAAATGTATTTAGTACTTTTTCAAGACCACACCCTGTGTCTATGGTAATAGAATCCATAGATGAATGAGCCTGGGCCCAGAAAAGTTGTTGTCTTGGCTTTCATTTAAATAATACTAATCCAGTATGATTAATATTTTGATAGGGGTATAAATTGAGTACAAACTGGGGGTTTACATACAGATACAAAATCTCTTGGCTTACTCCTTTGGAAGGGCAAAAGTTCTTGGAAAGTTTCCCAGAGGAGAGATTCTTAGCTGAAGATATTTATCCAAGTAGAAAAACAGGAGGACATTCCAAGACAGAGGTTCTTAAATTTTTATGAGACAGACACAGATGGTAAATATTGTGCATTTTGTGTGTTAATAGTCTCTTTTCCAATGGCTTAAATCTATCTCACCACGGGCACACCACGGGCTCTGTAGAAATAGACTTCATTTTGTCCCTATCATGACTGATTGCTTACATATAAGAAATATACCCTGTTGTTGAAGATAAATGTATGCTTGCCTTTCCCACTCAACTATGAGGAAACAGAGACTCATAGGAGTGAAGTAATTTGCTTGAGGCCAACCAGTTGTCAAATCACCTCATGGGAACAGGTGAGGAATCATCAGTTGATACAATCATTTGTAGCAGGTACCTGGGGGTATGCACGCCATCTGACATGTAGGTAATTTGGAATAAGTATGCATGGATTGTGCCAGGAGAACCAGGACTTATCCTAGCACTCTGCACTTATCACCTGCTATTCATTCCTAACACACTACCCAGTTCCAAGTTATTGGCTCTATGGTAACCTGTGTGCCTGGCAGCCATGCATCTTCAATCATATAACCTCTCCTAAGGCCTGGCCTATCACAGAGCCTGAACCCAGCCTACATTTGCTTAATCAGTTTACCTAGCATTCAGTTAAGGGCCAAGGAATCATGTAGTAAATGTAGGAACTCTTCCAGAATATATAAATTGGCATTTCCTCATCACAAAAAAATTGTTTTTATTCTTCACTATTTTTTAAATGAATGGCAAGTGGAATGCTACAAAATCCATAATTTTGCAAGTGGAAAGAAATCACAGAGCATCATTTTATTGCCAAAAAATGCTGGTACTGAAGACAATTGCTTCTTTTTTTTCTGAATCAGATTGAAGACATTTGTGAAATAATCAGTACTAAATATGAATATCCCCACAGGGAGGCTGTTTCTAGGCAGACTTAAAAATATTCCTGAAGTAAGATATGTAGCAATTTTTATTTTTGATGACACCTCCCCTTCATTCCAGTATGGATTTAACTGATGGGCCCTTTTTCCATGTCATGACTATTTTGTTCTTATAATGGATAAAACATCTTATTTTTGCCTTGTAGACAGCAGCACAAAGCCTGGACCATGTGCTTCGGATAATTGGATTTCTGTTTTGGAGTCTGATAAAATGAATGTTTGCTGTCTATTCAGCTTGGATGGGGTCAACAACAGCATCTATTCCCAGAGGAAGTATGTCAAAGAGCTCCCATTTGGTTGCCTGGGCAGTTTATGCTCAACTGTGGCCCATACTCTCTCTGCTCTTCTCTTTCCATCTATGCTTATTCCTGTATCCTATGTGACTTTTTCTGGCTCAATTATGGTACTAATAGCCTTTATTGAGTACCAACTGTAGACAGGGCATCTGTGGTGCTCTGAATGAGCACCTCCCCATAGGCTCATATGTTTGAATGCTTTGTTCCCCATTGGTGGAGCTGTTTGAGAAGGATTTAGGTGTGCCTTTGCTAGAGGAAGTGTGTCACTGAGCATGGGCTTTGAGGTTTCAAAAGTCCACCCATTCCCATTTAACACTCATTAACTTCTGCTTGTGGGTCAGATGTAAGTTCCCAGTCACTTCTCTAGTGCAGTATCTATCTGCCTGCTGCCATACTCCCAGCACAATGATGGCTATGGCTTTAACTTTCTGGAACCATGAGCCCCCAAATTAAATGTTGTCTTTCATAAGTTTCCTTGGTCATAGTGGTTTTTTCAAAGGACAGTAGAAAAGGTACTAAGACAAATAGACTTCCAAATTATCCTTAGAAAAACCAACAGAGAACTTTCCCTTGTTTCATTTTCCTGATGAAGAAAGCAAGACTCCAAGATAGAAGGTACTGTCCAGATGACTCACAGCAGGAACTACAGGGGCTTTGATTGAATTCAGAATGCTTAACAGTAGAGCCTTTGTGATTTTGCTTTTAAAAATTACTTTATACGTATGGATGTTTTGCTTTATGTGTCTTTGCACCATCTGCATACAGTGCCCATGGAGCCCGGAAGAGGATAGTATATATCCCTTGTAATTGGAGTTACAAATAATTGAAAGCTATCATGTAGGCGCTCAGAATTGCAGCTCAGTTCACTGGAATAAGAGCTTCTGCTCTTACTTTTCCCTTTATTGAAAATGGATATTTTCCCTCACATAATATATCCTGATATGATTTTTCCCCACTCTACTCCTTCCCCTATTTCTGCCCCCATCCAGATCCACTCTTTTTATGTCTCTCATTATTAAACAAACAGGCCCCCTAAGGGATAAAAATAAAAAAAATAAAAAGACAAATAAAGCAAGTTGTAAAAATATAATATAATAAGGTAAAACAAAAACAAATACACAAGAATTGGGCAAAACAAACAAACAGGAAGAAAAGAGCCCAAGAGAAGGCACAAGAAGCAGAAACCCACTCATTTGCACATGAAATCCACAATATATATGCAAAGGACCAGGGGCAGACCCATGCAGGCCCTGCATTTATGCCATGGGATGATGAAGACGGCTCTAAACATGACAATTCCTAATACACAGAGAGACTGATAGAAAATTCTTAGACACATATACTCATGACTTGCCAGTGAAGGTATCAGACATAATTTAAAGATATATGGGTTTCACATGTGAACACAGTGAGCCAACAGGGCTGTGGGAAGATTCTGTAGTATCCACAGGATGAGATATTGTGGTTCCTTGGGAGTATGTGATTGATTAGTTTGAGTAACTCTTCAAGGTAGCATGGAATAGAAACATATTGCAAATATATAAGTAAAAAGCATTCCTGGTCATCTCAACAAGGAGGCTAGAGATCCTATGTTCTGGAGTAAAGGGACAGGGACTATGTGATCAGGACATTTGAGACCCTTCTGATTTTTCTACCTGTCAAAACAGCACAAAATGGTAGGCCATGATTTAGACAGTAGATCACATTTAGTCAACACACACTGCATGTTGAGAACTTGTCTCACTGTTGGAGATAAAGTGAGTGAGAGGCTGCCATTCTAATAGAGAAAACACACCATGAAATATTCAGGATCAGGTTGTGATCTGCCCCCTAAAGGGACAAAGGAAGAGGTTTGTCTTATAGCTAGGGAAGGTCACTTGCAGGAGAATATGCTTAAGTTGTGATCTCAGTATTGTGTAGGACCCTGTGAATTCAGGTGCAGTTCTGGCTTGGTCATGCAGGGCCTTCTCAGTGATAAGAACTCTTGGATTTGAAAAAAAATGAAATATTTTAAAAGATTTTTGAAGAGGGAGATAATGATAATGTGATTTTTGCTTTATTAAAAGACTGAATGCTTATCTTGTCTGAGAACAAACGTTAGAAAAACACAGAGATGTTACCCAACCTCCTAGTGCTTGGATAAAGGGAGTGATAAGTGGTTGATTTAGGGAAGCAGTTCTCAGTCAGTGTTAACTCCTCCTCCAGGGACAGCTGGTAATGTTTGGAAACTTTTGATTTCTAAAACATGAGGATACTGCTGGCCTCTCACAGGTTAGAGGCAGGGATGGGGCTAAACGTCACAGTGCACACAATAGACTTACATACCAAACAGTTACCTGCCTTAAAATATTAATAGAGTTAAACACTACATTAGAGTAAATTCTTGAAGATATTTCTAAAAAGATTTCAAGATTTGCTAATGGGTTGAATACTGATGTGAGAAGGAGAAAGGAAGCAAGGATGATGTCACTGATTTTTGTCTGAGGCGCTGGGTAAATGACATTTCCCTTTGCTAACAACAGGAAGCCTGAGGGGAGAAGGTTTGGATGGAAGTAATCAGTTTAGCTTTGAATAGGACAAATTCGAGAAGCCTGCTATGTAGCTAAAGATTCTTTAGATAAGCTGAGCAGTAGCCAGGGAGGGAGAGGGAGAGTCATCACTGGTCACAGTCCTGTTCAGAAAGGGTTTCAGTATCAGATTCCACAGGAAAGCTGGGCGAGATGAGAACTGAAAATTGCTTTTAAAGAAGCAGCAATGGGGAAGTGAATGGTGAACTTTGCACGCACAACCCCAATGAAGTGGTATTGGTGAAAATCTGCTTGGATAAAGTTCTGCCTTCCGGTGAGATTTAACCAGTGGCTTCATTTCTTTGTGGGTCTAAAAGATCGTTGAGAGACTTGCAGTTAGAGCTAATGATATTTGCTTCCAAAATAACCCACTGCCATGATTGCTATCTCCTGCTTTAGCTAATGGAATTGAGGTTTTTCATAACCCCTATCTTCTGTTTTTTGACACTTGGATGTCATAGGGACTTGATGGTCCTGAAAAGATATCCCCTTCCAGTGTTAGTAATTTTCTAGAGATTAAAAACAAAGTGCCTTATTTTACTTCTAGCCCAACCACATCCTTTATCGAGCTCATAGAGTCTCACCTACGTTCTCCCACCTCAGTCACCCCAGGGTTAACTTAGGGTGACAGCCCTTGGAACCAAGTGTCCGAACTGATTAAAACCACACAGCCCTTCCCCTGCTTACCTTACCTCACCTGGTTTATGGAGACCCCAGTCAAGACCCATGACTACATTTGCCTCCTGCCATTTACCTCCTGACTAGTCTAGGTTCTTCTTCACCTAGAACTATATGGTATGGAGAACACCCTGATGTTAGGGGACTGTTAGTATACAAACCATTTCTATCTTGATTCTCACTTCCATGTCTATGTTTTCTTGCTGTTAAGTGGGATCTAACATGCTGACTGCCTTCTTCATGATCACAAAAGTGGGGCCACTTCCTGAATCCAAATTTCCCAACATAGACCCGTGCTTTTCCTCTCCGTCCTTCTCTTTCCTTTCCTCTCCTCTCCTTTCTTCTCCCTCTTCCTCTCCATCTCTGTCCCCACTTCTTTCCCTTTCTCAACCTTTCCTATTTATTTTCCACTGCGTGTGGAGATGTTAGTCTCAAAATGCCCCAAACATGTACATCTATTTTGATTATTTCATGGAAGATGAGAATTGGTAACACATTCTCTGACAGGCTCTATCTATTGATGAGGAAGAGATGAAAATGTAATCAATTACCGTGATGTCAGAATTGTTGCATTGGAAACCCTTAGGGGACATAAAAACAACAATAAATGATTATGTGCTGCTCCCAACACCATTCTTTCCTATAAAAAATGCTTCTATCACAGGCAGAGAGTCATCCTTCCTTGTCAGGAGAGTGCCACCTGAAATTATTAGTGAGTAAGGTTATAATTGTACGTTTGTGGATTTAAAATGAGTAATACACTTGTCATTTTCCCCTGCCTCCTCTGCCTTCATTAGTCATCTGGGTTTCAGTTGTGAATCTGACTGTCAGTTCAGAACTGACTTCAGGCTGAGGCTAGGGAAGCAGGGGTTTAGGTCTTTGCAATGACCTATATTATACAGGAACATGCAGCTTCCCATGGCATATCCCAAGTTAAAGGAGATCAGTGGGGGTTTTAAATTCTTTTCTTTGCTTGGTACCTGATATTTCTGGTTGGTGACTAAGAAAGGATGTATCTTGGGGACTCAAGAGGAATAATAGGTTTTCAGGGACTGTAGTGTTATTGAACTTGGGATCACAACCTGTTCCCCAAGGCAGGTCCAGCTATCCATCCTCAAAAGTCCAATTAAAAGAGCCAAATTAAAAATAGAAAGTAGGAAAAAAAAGAGTTTTATTCAATGTGACTACATCAGGAAGAGAGGCAGTGAGATTCAGCGACACCGCTATGCCAGTTAGTCTCTGGGTTCTGAAGCGAGATCAAAGTTTAAGTAAAGGGCCAAAGACATACACATCTAAGCAGTCCTGGTCTAGATGTGCTGCCACCATTGACCCCCCATTATTTGGGTTTCAGTTGCATCCTGTAAGGTGGTCTGAAATGGAAACAGAGTCCTGCTCTGGATGGCGTCGTTTTCTTTTCCCAGAATGATATTCCTGAAGAATTCCTTTTGTTTTTTCAGTCCATTGTTTCAATACTCCAGTAGTCTGGTGGAGAGACAAAACTGTATCTTTAGAATAATATAGTGTATGGACTGGAGAGGTGGTTCAGTCATGAAGGGCTTTATTGCTCTAGAGGGCCCATGTTCTATTCCAACCCCTACATGGTAGCTCACAGTCATCCATAATTCTAGTTACAAGGGCCTGAAGCACTATTCTGACTTCCTTGTGCATCAGGCACAAACATGGTGCATCTACATACCTGCAGACAAATTATCTGTACACATTAAAGTTCTTAAAAATAAAAATTGTAATATTGTGAATACTTAGTAAATATGAAATCTGGAACCAGACGAGATTACAATCCCAAATCTTCCTTTTTATTGGTTTTTGGATCTTGGTCAGCTTATTTAAAATCTTTGAAATTCTGGTTCCTCATTTGTAAATATAGGAGCACTTATATCTACTTACTAGAGCTAATGTGTAGATAAAATGAGTTTGAATGCATGAGGTAGTGATTTGGAAGATGAGAGACGAAACTGCCTAAATTTAAACCTGGTTTCATGGTTTGCTAGTTGAGAGGCCCTTGGCAAGTAAGTGCCTTTAACATTTTGTACCTCATTTACTAGGTAGGAATTAAGATTATAGGATCGTTGTCTAGAGTAAATTAATGGACCAATGTCAGTCAACTGAAAGGACACATATTATATGGAAAAACTATTTATTGACTTATTTGTTGGAGAGTTTGTTTACATGCCTTCACTTATTGCTACTGATTATTTATAGCAGTAAGCAAAGGCAATATGGAGAGTAATAGTTATAAAGACCATGTGCTTCAGAATTCAGCAGAACAAGGTAGCTGTTAGAGATGGGGTTTCTGGAAGGCATCAAAAAGTGTGTATCCCTTTAGTGTGCCATGTAGCACAGTGTAAAGTAGTCATCTGTGGGCCTACTGGAACTGAGTTTGAATCCCTGTTCAGATTCCTGTAAAGGGAATGATCTTCAGCATTGCATATCACTTTTCTCTGCCTTTTTTTTCTACAATGGCAATATGGAGTTGAAAGTGTATCTTTAGGATACGCATTTAGGCTCACAGTTTCAGAGACGTCACTCCATGGTTTGCTGGGTTCATTGCTTCTGTGATGAAATAAGGCAGCATGCCCTGGCAGACAGGTGGAACAGAAAGATCTCTTCACCTCATGTTGGCCAGAAAGCAAAGAGATGTAGAAGAAGAAGAAACCTGAAATAAGTCTCCAGGAATGCAACACTTACTGATATACTTCCTTCACTGAGGTCCCATCTTGTAGTTTTAGCATCTCTTTAACTATTGAGTTATAAATCTATAATGATCAGTTTATATAAAAATCTAAATTGATCAGTTCATCAAGTCAGAGTCCTCATGGTCCAGTCTTCTCTCAATTGTTTCACTAATGCTCTAGTGACAACGAGTCTTCAACACCAAAGCCTTTGCTCCAACAGTAACACCAAAACATAAAACAAAAAAGAGCTGGGATTTGTAATCAGTGAGTGAAATGTTCTTTATCCCTTGCTACTTACTCATCTAGTTGTCATGAATACAATGAGTAAGTGTAATAGACTTTGGGGGAGTGCAAGTTACCAGTGAGTATGAAATACAGCCAAAAGCTTGAATGATCTAAAGGGAGGTGTCAACACTGGCAAAAGCAGAAAGGGGAGAAATTTTCAGGCATTTCTGCTGGTGAAGTGCAGGCAGGTTGGGATCCTTGGACAGGTTCATAAAACAGGAGATTAGGCTGAATGTATGAAGTGAAGAGTGCTAGATACCAAGATAAAAATATGTTGATAGTCATTATAGCACCAGTCATTGAGTAGGGCAGGTAAAATGATTCCAGAAATATTATGTCAGTTTGACTCAGTGTCCAAAACTGTTAAAGCAGAGATGATTTGCTGATCCTTCTTTGTGTATTTGCCCCCCCCAAAGGTATATACATTTCTATAAATGTATAGTCTATTGCTTATCTCTGATCATTCAGGATCCATGTTATTGTTACTTCATGCAGGGAGCCCTGTTGCCATTTGTTCCCCATTTCACCATTTTGGTACTTGCAGAAAACTGTGTAACCTCCAGAGACTATTATTTAGCATCATCTGGTGGAATATTGTTCATGCTAAAGCTCCATTCTTCCATTATCTTGGGGAGTCCCTAGTTGAAGGGAACTGTCTCATTCATTAGAGCATCTTATCTCCTACTCCAGTCAAAATTACTTTCTTGGACCAAGGAGTTGATCCAAACTGCATAGACCAATGAGAAAGCAGGAATGCTTTGTTAGGCAAATGAATGGGGAACCGAAGAATAGAAAACTCGTTGTCTGGGTCCTAAGCAGTAAGGAGGTATTTATGGGATGTATGGGTGTGTGTGTGTGTGTTGGTTTTAGCTCTGTGTGTGTTGGATTTAGCTCACAGGATTATATACCTTTCTGAATAGCAGCAGGCTTTTTGAGAAAGGGAAGAAGCACCTGCATTTCAACTCATCCACATCCCTGTATGTTGTGAAGTATTTCTCATAACAGCATCCCATATTCAAGTAAAAATTTAAGCTAAAAACAATAGATAAAAGAATGGATGCATGAGTGGATAGATGGAAAGACTGTAATACAACAGATAATATGAGAGACATGATGAATACATACTTCTTCTAAACCATAATCTCTTCTTTCATACCATAGAAAAAAGGGTTTAAATGGTATTTCTCGACCACTATTACTGTAGACTTCTTAATTTTCTTCCAGCATTGGATTACCCTATGCATTTTAAGACAAACATCATATGTGGCTTTTAGACATGAAGCAAAGAAAAACAGCCTACAATTCACAATCCCAGAGAACCTAGACAATAATGAGGGACCCTAAGAGAGACATACATGGATCTAATCTACATAGGAGGTAGAAAAAGACAAGATCTCCAGAGTAAATTGGAAGCATGGGGATCATGGGAAAGGTCAGAAGGGGAGGGAAGAGAAAGAGAGCGGAGCAGAAAAATGTATAGCTTAATAAAATCAATAAAAAAAAGATGTTTAACATATCCCTGACCTCTACTAATTAGATACTAGTAGTATCCATTTCCCAGTTGTGACAATCAAATGTGTCTCCAGATATTACTAAGTCCTACTAAAATCAGGTGCAAAATCACCTCCAGTAGAGAGCATCTTCAGTTTTCCTTTAGTGGTAGTTGTTATTGTCGTTACAATTCCCTTCAGAAATTCCTACAATTTAGCAATTTCACAGCTCACATGGTGACTATTATTCTTAATATCCAAGCTAGTAGAAAATTTCTCCGATTTGCTTATTTCCTTTTTCATTTGTGTTCCCGAGGGACGTCTATCCATTAGCAATCAGGTGGTTGCCATGGAAGAGACAGGAACATGTTCACTGTGAAATGTCTTCCCACCTGCTGTATGTTCTTTGATTTAGCTATTTTGCCTCACTAACATTCCCTCCTATGGCCTTTTCTCTCTTCTTGGTTAATGAGCCAGAATACAAAACGTAATTTTTCCTTCTTCCCTTTTCTTTTTTTTTTTCACCAACTAGGAGCAACAAGGTTCAACTTCCAGAACAACTTGTAATATTGCTTTCATGAAAGTCAGTGTCTAGGCTAGCAATGGGAAGAGACACTTTTATATTAATATTTATAGCTTCTTGCAAAATTCATGAAGATGGCAAGAGTGTTTATAGAGAGAATTCAACTACCAGAGTGGACACTGCTACAATTGGATTGTTATACTCTGTTGTATATTAATTACCTCAAACAAGTTGGTCTTTTGGGACAAATTACAAATATTGGTTTGTTCATTTTTATGGAGGAAAAACATTGATGGGAAAGCAATATTTTAAAAGTGAGAAAAGTAAATTGGGATATTAATCATAATACCATAATATGAGTTTTTCACTGTCTTGGAAATTGTGTATTTTAAACAAAAATTAGTAATGATCACTCACTCTATATTCAATATCAAGATTTCAAAGTGGTCCACAATCAGTCTGGTTGGTTTTGTTAATCTGCAACTAGTTGATATTCAATAATAAAGTTTTGTGGAGTTATATTAGCACAACTGATAAAGTGTATTTGGTCATCTATTATTGAATGAATGTACCTCTTGTGGTTATGTTAAAAAATGAGAGAAATATAATGTGTCCATGACATATCACACCATACTCAAGCTTGAATATTCATCTAAAAGTGCTAATTAAACTCCTGTTATGTGTCAGTCATGGGCTGCATGATTGCAAACTAAGCACTGTGGAAAGTCAAAGAGTTGCTATTCCTACTTGAGGAAACAAACAGCAAAATGTCAAAACAAAGAAATAAATACTTGTAGAAAACCGGTAGGGAGCACTATAAAGGAAACAAACATTTGAGAGGAAAATTCTTATCAGAAAAGCTATTCAATTCAAAATGACAGAAAGCTTTCAAAATAGTAGGCTGACTGTATAAGAAATCTAGAGGTGAGTTGTTCAGAGTAGAGAGTGTACTATATACTATATATAATGTTACCAGGACACAAACACTCTCCTTGAGTGGTGTGGAAGCCTTTCTGTATATGTGTTGTTTTTACTGGTTAATGAATAAAGAAGCTGCTTTCAGCCAATGGCTTAACAGCCTGGAAGATACACACACACACATGCACGCACGCACACACACACACACACACACACACATATATATATATATATGGAGAGAGAGAGAGACAGAGAGAGAGAGAGAGAGAAGAGATTGTAGATCGAGTCAAGGAGATGCCATGGAGCTGCCAGAAGAGAAAGGAAAGATGCAAGCTGCCAGCCAGAACCTTGCCAGTTGGCCACAAGCCTCATGGTGAAATATAAAATAATGGAAATGGGTTAATTCTAGATGTAAGAGCTAGCTAGCAATATGCTTAAGTGATTGGCCAAGCAGTGATTTAATTAATACAGTTTCCTGAGTGTTTATTTCGGGAGTCTGGGTGGCTAGGAAACAAGTGGCCACCCACAACACTTGAGCTCCCCCAGAATTAAGCTTGCTTTGAGACCTTAAATTTGATTCTTGGTCTAACTTGTATGGTGGCTTTCTAATCAGGGAGGAGGTGGAAGAGGACAAAGTGTCTTTCTTATAGTTATAACATTTCCATTAGAAAACAATGTTTAGAACCTCACCCAGTGACTTTCACTTCTTGCATACAAAGAGGGCTTGAACATGTCTTTTATCTAGCCTCATAGTCACATTGAATAACATGGCATCTTTGCTGCTAAGAAAATTGAAGGCTTTTGGGCAAATCTGAATTAGACTGAAGGGATTTGAGGAGGATTAATGAATGAAAATTTCTTGAGGGGTGGAAGGCTGAGAGTAAGAGGTTTGGTGGATATCAAAGGTTTACTTTGGGATACATTGCCTTTCAGACGGTTGGTAGACTTCCTGTGGATTTTGCAGGAAGATGTATGACTACTTGAGTTTCTATGTCCACAGAAGGAGTAGCTGGGAGAGCTAATGTGAACATGTAATGTGTAATACACATTCTGTTAACTCAGATTAATTTTATATATTACTAAAAATAAGAAAGATGCCTTCTTTCCTTCCTTCCTTTCTTCTCCCCATCCTCCCTTCTTCCCTGGCCCTTTCTAGAACTATCTAATGAGTATAAAGTACTATTCTAAATAATGTACATATATGAAGGTAGAGAAAAAAACAAAATATCTTTATCTCTATGATAAAGATATGATAAAGGTTGAGAGGAGCTGAGTATGTGAACTCAAACCCTAGAAACCTTTCTATGTAAATGTCTATTCTACCCATTATACCACACATCCTTGTTTGCAGGAGATTTTTATTGGGTCTGACTTCCTATCTTCTGACTCTGAATTGGGAATTTCATCAGTAAATGACCATTTGGTCATCAGAAATGCCCTTACTTCTTTCTTTTCATAGAATTTAATTGTCAGGGTCAGGATTAGAGTTCCTATATATACCTATCTCCTTTTGTTATGTGACCAGTTGTCCCTGATTCATCTATTTTGTATATCTAGATTTTAGATCATCATGTTTTGCAAAGAAGAACTATTTTTCTTTTTTGCTTAGTGGAGTTTGTTTACTCCAAAAAATAATAATTCTGACCTGCTATGGGAAACTATTTTCTACAGAAGGCATTTTTCCAATGAATGTAAATTTTTTCTCATTTCCTTCAATAAGCTAGTTTCTAGTTCACCAGGACTTGGGGCTTTGGAAAGAGATCTCAGTTCTCTACCCTCCTCCAAGTCACTCATGATTAAGGCACTTGATGGCTTGTCATCAGAGTTGCAAGGACATTAATTATTTAAATTAAGCGGGTGTTGAGAAACTCCAGCATCAGTTTTGTGTTGCCTAGAGACACCAAATAATCTTAGAGTAGTACAGCCGGAAGAACTCTTAGTCATCTGCAATTCAGTCTCCCTAATTTTCTGGAAGAGGAAATGGAGATTCAGATGAGCAAAGGCAGTTGGCCAAGTCAAGCAGTTAGTGGCCTTGTATCTGCCTCCCACTCCACTGCTCTTTCTAGTCTGTCATGCTGTCACATATACACTATGTGAAACACATTATTGCCAAGTGTGAAGAATTGTGAATGGGTCTTTACTAAAGAGGAAGGAAATGATTCATTAATATTTAAGCTTGCATTCTGAATAATAGACCAAATATAATCAACCACCACCAGGGTTAAAAGAGTAATGTTTACTATTGAATGGCGTAGCCTTTTGAGTTCTTGAAAAGAATACCAATGACTTTACCAAGGTTGGAGTATAATATAGCCAAAGGAGTGCAGTGGTCCAGGGTGTGAGATGACCTGTTTCTAAGTTGTGACTTTATAGTCTACTCACTTTGTGAATCTTTAATTAAAATTTCTCAGAGCTGTCAGAGATCCTGACTGATATGGATGGATTCATATACTGGAGGGAAGAGAGAAGCCTGGTAGAGGGGGACATAGTGGCTTATTTTGGAGCTATAGAATATGGCTGAATTTCACTGAGTTTCTATAAGTGACCCCCAGTCACTAATTTTGATATCTGGGCAACAGTGTTGATAGAGACAGTTCTTAGATAAAATTATCTACACTCAGCCTTAGATATCAATGTCTCTATGATTTTTTATTCAGCATTGTTACTATTATAAACACTTATTTTAATTTTATTTTCTGTACCAAACCTAAATAAAAAGAGAAACACAAGTGATTAATACATGACATTCATGTTGTGTTTATCACACTTGTATTGCTTTAGAGTTTGGGGATTCCTTCTACCTGAATGATACAAAGACATGTGAGGGGGACTAAGCAGAGTGAATTGGAGGAAACAGGCTGCAATACTGACAACTACCCCTTTCCTGGCACCCAGTATGGGTTAGCAGTGAGTAGTTACTATATTTCCATTTCCTCACTGCATTGGTGCAGTTGACTTATTGAACTGGTACTTTTGTTGCTTCCCTTTACCGTGGAGAAACTGAGGCTGAGTAATAGGAAGCCACAAACTGAGGGTCACACAGCTACTATATTGTAGATCTCAGATTTAAATTCAGTTTTGACTAGCTGCAGGAGACAGAGAGAGAGAGAGAGAGAGAGAGAGAGAGAGAGAGAGAGAG
>JABTXL010020410.1:6093731-6109678 GCA_025134845.1 Neodon shergylaensis
AGAGAGAGAGAGAGAGAGAGAGAGAGAGAGAGAGAGAGAGAGGTATATGCATGTGTACTTATGTGCACGATGCTCCTGTACACCCATGGAAGTCTATCAAAGTTGATATTGGATATCTTCCTTGATTGCTCTTTATTTATTGAGACAGGGTCTCTTGGTGAATCTTGAGTTTGCCAATTCCTGCTGGTCTATCTAGGCAGCTTGTCAGCAGGATCCTCTGTCTCTGCCTTCTGTGTATTGGAATTATAGGAGGCCACCAAGCCTGCCCTGCCTTTATGTGTGTTATGAAGATTCAAACTCCATTCCTCATGCTTGGTGTGGCAAGATTTTAAGATGAGAATTGCTAAGGGCTACACATGTGGGTTTTTCAAACAAATAATCATTGAATTGCACTCGTTAGAGTGAATTGTGTAGTATGAGAACTGTATCTTGAGCTGTGATTATAATAAGGCAGGATAACTAAATGCTTAATGCCAATAGAAAGCTTAGTACATGTGGAACAGTCTTCAGTTTTGTAAATAACTAGCTTATTTAATGTCACAACAGCCATGTGAATTAAAGCAGAACACAGGCCACAATTTACAGTTGAGACATTGAAGGCTCCAAGAAGTGAAGAAATTTGGACAATGAGAGCCAAGACTCAATTCCAATGTCTATTTGACTCTAAGGCCTGTGGGTTTTCTGTCTTCCTACAACAAGGAAATAAGCTGTTTTCTCTTTCTTGTAAAAAAACAAAAACAAAAACAAAAACAAGCAAAAACAAAAAACACAGGACCTCAGTTTTTGTTGATCTTAGAATTTATTTTTGTGTCTTTTCCCAAATGGTTTTAGAATAAAACTTTTCAGTGTCTCTGACACATTGCAGCCTGCATACCTTATTTTTCTAAGTATCATCTGAGAAGGAAGGTGTTCTTCACACATTAATTTGATATGTTTAATTTTAATATGTCATGTCAAACCTCTAGATTGAGGAATGCTTCGTGTGTAAGGAGTTTAGAACGGGGAATGTATGAGCCATTTGTTGTGTTCATTTTGGCAATGCTGAAGTGTTTTATTTTAAATGTACTGTTCATTTTGGGTGTTCTGTTTTGTTTCTCTTATGTAAACTTCTCCCATTTATGACAAGCAGCAGTGTGCTTTTTTTTCCCTCTAGAAATAGATAGCATTCATAAACTGAAACAGTTTCATTGGGGACATTTTCTGTGGTGGTGCAACAGAATTTTCTTGGCAGAAATGCTGGAATCCTATAAAATAGAGTTAATATGGATATACTTTAATCAAAAATTTTGTTTAGAAGTAATAAAGCCATTCAGGGTTACACAGCCTCAGTTCTATCCTTCTCATTGCTGCTGAAAACATCCTTGATCTTTGGAGTCTGAAGACATGTATTTACAGCCTCAGATGGTCCTTCCCTCAGAAAATTCCTGAGGGTTGGAAGGCACCAAGGATATCCAAACCTTGTATCATTGGGGTGCTGGGCAGAGATGAGCAGTCTTTGCTCATATCTAATTAGTCAATCATGATCTACCTTCTAGTCCCCATAGCAAACATTTGCCAGATATTCTGCAATTGTCCCCTTTCTCCTCAAGGTGACCAGAATGTGTGGTGCAGCTCTCTCCTGTTGTGCTGCTTTGCTCAGGATGTCTCCACCAGATGGGGTGCATTTGCCCTCTCCCCTCCCCTAGCTTTGCTTTTAGTCCCTCTACTCTTTCCTCCCCTCCTCTCTCTTCCCCTCCCCTCCCTTCCTCTAATTCCCTCTTCTGTTCTCTAACCTCCTCTCTTCACCTCCCCTCTCCTTCTTTTCCTCTCCCATTCCTCCCCTTACCTCTTCAACTCAGTTATCACTGGACAAGGGTCTAAGTATGAAGAGAATGGAAATTACAAAGTTTATGGTGATTCTGATACCGTTTCATCTCATTTCTTCCTTGCATTCATCATATGTCTTTCTTTTAGAAAACCCACTTATCTTATTTAAAACTGCTTGCTTTTTGTGTGTATGATTGCAACTATTTGCTTTTTTTTACTTGCATATATTTGTATTTATGTATGTGAAGGTGAGTGTTCCTGTTTAGGCCAAAGGGCTAAATCTAGTGTCTTCCTTACTATCTGCCCATCCTAATATGTGAGAGAGAATCTATCACTGAGCCTAGAGTTGGTGACAAATTTGAGTAGACTGGTTGACCAGGATGCCTAAGAGGGCCTTTGTTTTTGGATTTCCACCTCAGTTTATACAGGATTTGTAGATCTAAACTCATGTCTTTATGCTCATTCAACCAAACCACCACTGAAGCCTGCCAAAGTCCTCTCTTTTAAAAAATGTCATTATATATCAGTGTTAGTTAAGTCCATTTGCAGATGCACAGAATGAAATCTTAAAATATACACTGAAATGCATTAACCCTGGTTATCTGTAGTTGTTAGATTCATAACACTTTTTAGTTGATATGATTTATTTGCACGTATATTCTGATTATTTCTAGGATAAGTTGGTACGAGTTTTGTTAAGAAAAGAAATATAATAAAAGAGAATTCTGCCCATGATCTGATTTGGCATAATGTGAAACATCACGTCTATAATATGCCTTTCTTTGTGTTCCTGCCTCTGAGGCAAGCAGATGCAGCGTTCTTCTATGGGAGCTGCACAGGTATTACTGCTTTAACAGACCTTTACTTAGAACATTTGCCCAACTGCCCATAGCTGACAATGGCAGGTAATCAGGGGGCTATAGACCTGGGATCTTTGAACCACAGGATTTGTTTTTGTGCATGAATTCCTAGACATACAATGCACATATGAAGTGAAAACATCAACAAAACCAGGCCTTCCTCAGATCTACAAATCTTCAGGGATGTAGGAATGGGCATTCTTTGTGGTTTTCTTTTGAGTCTTCTTATGGAGTCTAAGCTGCCTTTGGAGTTGAGACCCATCTGCTGCTGCCTCCTAATTGCTGGGATTACGGATGTGGGTCACTATATCTGCCTTAAAATACACTATTTTATGGCAAAATCAGTGTTCCATCGTATGAAAAGTATTTGTGGTAAAATGAGAACTAACGATCTTACAGGTTGTTCACTTCCATCATCTCTTTTGGTCTTCAGCCCTGATAGGTAGAATAGAGGTTATAAATTCATTTCGAAGATGGCAAAGCCAAAGTCTTATGTGGCTAGAAAGGAAGTGACAGAGTCAAGACCTGAATCCAGATTCTTCGGCGTTTGCTACTTCTCCACTGAGTATTCAATAATTAAGGGAGGTATTACAAGGTGCCCATTGATATGATCACTATTGCTACTCCTGCTTCTCATTATCTTCCTCCTTCTTATATAAGTTTTGCTATCATTATCTTTTCTTTAATATTCAATATAAAAATATTCAATGTCAGTTAATGTTTTTATATTCAAACGGATTCCATATCTATTTATGAGTAAGTCTTCATGATCCATGTTCACTGGACTCTTCAGAAGGTGAGCAATTGCTACCAAAAGCACACAGCCATCCCCTTCTAATTTCTCCCCTACATTTCTTACTCCTTACATCTTCCTCCTGTTCTTTAGTTACTTCTATAAATATTTATTTTAAGCTCTCCTTCCAAAGATACACTGGAGATTCAGGCTTAGCCTTGGCAGATGGCCTGAGAGGGCAGCTTTCATAACCCAATCCTTTTTTCAGCAGCAAAGGAGAAATATTTCAGGGTCAGCATATTTTATTAGTGACCTAAGGCCTTTTTATTACTTTCCATATGTAAGGCCTAGGTATTTTCCCTTGTCTTTTAAAGAGTATTTTTAATAGATTCTTTTTGTTTGTAATAAATAGCTAATTGCTCTAGTTTTGGGGAACCTCATTGTACAGAAACAAGTTACAATATGCTTCTCCCCTCATTTTATGGCTTTACATGTTAACTTACTCGGTAGATATTACCAGGGGCTGCAAGTCATTTATGATGGTACCTAGCGTGTGCCTCTATCATAATTTTTTAATCATGTCAATTTACTTTTCCACAGCCCACCTGTCCATTTTACTGAGTACCTTAAGGGAGGGACTATGTCTTAATCGCTTTTATATCCTCAGGGATTCATTCATACTAAAGGCAGAATATCAGCAGAAAACATAGCATTGTCTCTGTGCAAAGGATAATTAGAAGCTGCTGAAACCTGGTCTTTTCTAGTTGCTTGTTCATTTGTTCTTCAAGAATAGTAGTGGCCACACAGATGCTGCGCTGGGACTGTCCCTCATGCTTTCCTCCCTCTCACTCCTTGGAGTCCTCTTGGTTTCCTCCTTAGTTTTAGTGATGTTTCTTGCATAATTCAGTACAGTCCATTTGTCAGAACAGAGTTGAAAACCCATCTATAGAGAATGTCAAATCCCAGCTGAACTCTATGTATACTATCTTAGGCATATTTTCATCTCTACATTTGTAATCCTAACTAATGCCTAAATGTCTCCTTCTTTACCTGTTTGGGATAGGAGGGAGACCTGTGAGAGGGAGAGAGGAAGAACTCGAGAGAGGCCACAGGGAGGAAATATGAGAAAGGTTATCACTCATTTCTCATTGCATTTAGGATGATATTTAAAGTCCTGTGTAGATTGTGATGTGAGAACATACAAGACATGGAGTGAATATTTCCATTGGGGGATATGTGGGAATGAAAGTATGCTTCTAGAGGCTTGAGCCCTACACTGCCTTATTTTCCCCATTGTCATTTATGGCTCCAGGTATTATTTTTCCAATTACTTCATTATTATTTTACTTTTAGTGTATTCCTCCTGCCTGAAATTCCTCCTTGCTCTTTAGCTGTCTAAATGAGACTCCAGTCACTACCTTGACCAAAGCAACTCAGGGAGGACTGTTCATCACTGAAGGAATCCTGGAGGCAGAAGCTGATGCAGAGACCATGGATGCTTATTGACTTGCTTCTCCTGGTTTGCTCAGCCTGCTTTTTTTTAAAGAACATAGACCACCCACTCAGGGGTGGCACCATCCACAATGGACTGTATCCTCCCACATCAATCATTAATTAAGGAAGTGCCCTTCAGGTTTGCCTACAGTCCCACCTTATGTAGGCATTTTCTTAATTGAGGTCCCCTACTCTCAGTTGACTTTGTGTCAAGTTGAAATATACTAGCCAGCACACTGCAGCTTCAGGGAGCTCTCTCTTTCCCCTTTGTCTTCAGCTCTGACTGCACTGTCTGTATGGCCAGGTTAACTGTCAGCTTTCCTATTGCCTCACTGAATTATTTTCCTTTACTGAAATGGTAATCCCTCAAACTCAAGGATCAAATGTGACTCATGAGCAGGAGCACAATAATAATCTCAATAATTTGTTTTAGGCATTGTCATGTACTAGGCTCTGACCTCGATCTTTTTTATCTGTTTTATCATGTATTTACTTATTTACATGTGTATATGTGTGTGAGGACCAATGTGCATGCAAATGCTGGTGTGTAGATATGGAAGCCAAAACTCAACCTTGGGTGTTTTCCTTTGACTCTGTCCAACTTTTGGGAAGAGATTTATTTATTTTGATCTTATATGTATTAGTGATTGCATCCATGTATCTATGTATACCATGTGTATGCCTGATGTATTTAGAGCTTAGAAGGCATTGAATCTCCTAGGAGTGGACTAAATGCAACTGTGAAATGACATGTAAGTGCTGTGAATCGAACCTGGGTCCTCTGTAAGAGCAAGTGCTAATGTAACTGCTGAACAATTTTCCCAGTACCTCAATCTTATTATTTTTTAATTACATTACTTATTTATTCATATAGTGCTCTGTATGTGTGTGAGAGAGAAAGAGAGGGGGAAAGGAGAGGGAGAGACATGCCATACTGCTTATAGAAGTCAGAGGACAATTTGTGGGAACTGGTTTTCTCCTTCCACTCCGTGGGTCTCAGGGATTGAACTCATGCTATCAGTCCTGGTGGCAGGCTCATATACCTGATGAGCCTTCTCTCTGGCCCTCTACTGTGGTTTTTGAGACAAAGCCTCTATTTGAACCTAGAGCTTACTGATCATGTGAAACTTGCTAGATCACGAGCCCCAAGGATCCTTCTTTCTCTGCTCCCACCTCTCATAGTGATGGGGCAACAGATATGAGTCACGCACTGGTACACAGAGGGTATGCTTAGCTTTTTTGATGTTGATTCTTGGGATCTGCACATCAGATCCCATGTTTGTGTGCCAGGTACATTGCTGGCTGAGCTATCTTCTCAGCCTGGCCCTTTCATTAGGTAACACAAGGAGTAGTTATCAAGAGCAGCTATTTGATTTCGTAGAAGAAAAAACCGTTTTCTAGGGTTGCTGTCACTTCTGTTAAGTGTCTCAGTAAGGGTATGACAGAACATAGGTTGAATGGATGTTAGGGTTCCTCCTATTTTCCATATTATAGAAAAAATATTAAAATGCAAATAAACAAGTCGACTTTCCAGAATCATGTACTTTATCAGTACAGAAACAGGGGCTTTGAAATTGGAACTTCTGTCTCTACACATATTTTTATTTTCCTCTTCTGTAGTGTGGCATTAGTGTATGTTGGGACCTCAACTTGCTGTTTGGTGATGATAATTATCATGTTATAAAACAGCGGGGGAGGAAGAGATGTGCATGCATAAACAACCCAAGTAGCGGTAATACTACAATGTATTATAAATGTCATAGATATTTTGAGAAAAGTCACAACTGCTTCATCTCTCCCTTTAAGGAGGAGATAATGTAGGAGAGAGGAGGCAGACAAAGCCAGGTGCTAAGGAGAGGCTCCAGTCATCCTGAACAGTCATTCTCCTGCACTGACCCAAATTCTCAGAGAGCCTTAGTGATCTTTTCACCACCACTGGGACAACTGTTCAAGAAAAGCAGATAGTTGCATAATATGGAAGATGGCTTGAGGCTTTGTACTATGCTTATGTTTCTCAAAGGCACAGGGAAGGAAATTATGTAATGATAATGACCATCAAAATTACCTCAATTTGGAAGCTCTATCTTAAATACATTTGTATTAGCAAGTATGTCAACATCATTATTAACAGATATAATTTGCGAGAGGGTTCACAAAAACAACCCTCTGTGTATCAGTGCGTGACTCATGCACAGGCACTGTTCTTATGACAGTAGGTAACAAGTCAACTCTTCTTAGGAGGGCAGTCTAAGCAAAATCCTGCTCTTGTCAGTTGAACACTGCTGTAGCAGGTGCGTGGTCTGCTGAAGCAGTAAACTTGATTTCCAATCTGTATTTCCCTTCTTATACCACAAGACTGGGACATTAATTGATTTCATCTGTGGCAGACATTATATTTGTTCTGAAATGTTTATACTTCCATACATTCTCATTTACAGTCCGCAAGTTTTCAATTTTCTTAAAAGAAAGTAATACCAAGCCCTTCAAATGTTCTTATTCAGAATTGCAAGCCCTTTCTCATGTAAAAATGTGATACCTCATTTGATTAGAAGCAGACCTAAATGCGTTCTAAACAAGGACTGCAGTTGAAGCAACAGGAAAAGAAATCACATGGGTTTTTAGATATCTGTAGCTGTGTATTCAATAGCTTGGGCTTCAAGGATGATTGAAAAAATACATTTGTTGATTTCCAACCAAATCACAGTATTAATAATCTCTGTAGCAATGACACAGTATTGACTTCCTGTCACTCTGGCTCTGTGGAGAGTACAGGTTTTGATACAAAAAGCAGTTGGTCAGTAGGTCAGCATTGTGCCCTGTGTACAGTGCATGCGAGACTGAGCAGTGAATTGTTCCCAGGCTTGGTGGGACTGTGCAAGTGTCAGTAGACATGAATACATTTGCGTCCTGAATGAATACAGAAAAACGAGCTCCTCATTTGACTTGCCTCTTCTGTTTCTTGTCTAGTGGTAATCCATAGCAATCAACCTTCCTCACTCATGGTATGTGGAAGAAGAGCCAAGGAGGAGTGGTGGCTTCATACTGGAGCCAAGCAAAGTGGCTCATGTGAAAGTTGAGGGCCCGTCTTTTCTTTTCAGCACACAAGAAATCCCACACCCGAAGCCAGGCTTTAGGAATACTGTGATGATTTCTTCAGGGCAACGCTTGTCTATTTCTACACAGTGATCCTTGCAATGAGCCTCTTATGGACCTCTTCACCGGGTAGTCATGGAATCCTGTTCTTCTGGGTATTTGTATTTTGCAAAAGGCAATGACCTTATGTTCCTCTTCCCTGTGTTGTAGTTCTTCTTAAGAAGCCTCAGTTTTTCCCAGTAAGAACCCAGGATTGGGGTAATGGTATGCTTTCTTCTATGCTGACCATGTTTGGGTCTCCTCATAAAGTACCTTGTGCTTCTAGTTTGTATTCTTGTTCTTCCTTTGTTCACTGTTTTCTGTCTCTTGACCTTCCTCTTTTTCCATGTATCTGCCCGTTTCCTTCCCTGACCACAATCCCTTCTTATGTTTAGTTTTGACCCCAGCAAAGGCTGTGGAGCCCGAAAGGAACATTGTGTTCTCTGCTTATACTTCAAGCAAAGCAGCTGCAATTGACCATATTGGTCTATTCTCTGCAGTTCTTTGCTCTCCTACTAATGTCCGTGGTACATAATCCATTGCACATGGGGGAATCAGTGTTCTGTGAACTGTAGGTCACACCCAATCTTTGTTATGCCATGTTGTGATGTGAAATAACTTTGTCATCAAAGAAATTATGTATTCTTGTTGAAAATATGTGATGTGATGTGTGTGTGTGTGTGTAGACTATGCACACTTTTTTATTGAAGAGCAGAATGATAGATAGGGCCATTGAATTGCATTGTGTGAGTGGGGCCCAGCCACGTTTACCCATGTCTCTCAATTGCTGTCAATTTCAAATGATCTTTCTAGGCTTTAGAACTTAATGATCTTGGACCTAGTTCTTTTCATGACCAAAGGCTTTGTAATAGCCAGTTTACTACCTCTTCAGTTTGTTTTGTTTTGCTTTGCTTTCTTCTAAGTAGGGATTTGCAAACTTCTCTCAGAAATCTCATGATCAATCTAGTATTTCCAACAGGTCGATTGGCACTGCTGTGCTTGAAGTATAAGTGGAGAACCCAGAGGTCCTCTTATTGTTCCACATCCTCAACTGGGCACAGAGCTGGCAGAAATGGCTTGAGGACAGAAAAGCAAAGTGCCTTTGGCTGATAGCCAGTGACTGATGTTGAAGGAACCAAAGGACAATTCTTGCTTCTCTATTAGTGTCAGTAGCACAGCTTTAGGATGTAGATTACCTGTTTCTGAAACTGAATAATATTATCCCCTGCAGTCCAGCACACCAGGTAGAACCTGCTGCTGCGGGTAGCGGCTTGTCAGGGATTGTTGTCTTTAATAAAGATTATTTAAGTAACACATGTTCTTATCTTGAAATCCCCTTGTTCCTTCTCACTTGTATTCTAAAAAGCAAAGCTAGGTCAGCTAGACCTAGTGAATACCTTTGTGCTTAATCCAGTTGGTCATTGCATTCCAAGGCCAAGGCAGAGATGGTCTGTGCTCACAGGCAGGCAGCGGCCAGAGCAAAGAAATCAGGAGGCTGAGATGAGTTTGCCAGTTATAGTCATGAAAGATTCTCCTTATACACTGGGGTGCAGGGGTTACTGTTTTTCAGGGTACTCTGGGGAAGGATCTTCACAGACGGAGAGTAGAGACTTGCTTTCTCCACATCTTCAGAGATCAGGAGATGCTGGGTTTCCTTTAATAACCTTCAGCTGGCCCATGCTCTTGTTGCTGCCTTAGGATAAACCCAACCCTCTTCCCCATGGAATATCAGGGCAGAACAGCACCAGCTGCCTCAAAAAGTGTTAAATGCTTTAATTTTTAATTAAGCGTACATATAATGAGCATATTTAACACATGCATGGAAAGATAAGAAACAATTAAAACAAAACAAAAATGTATTTCCCTTATAGTTTGACAGAGAACGATCTGAATTTAGAGTCTATTATTGGCAACCCCATTGAACTCTTTTAATAAAATTCTAATAATGACAACTGTCAGGGTCGTGTTGAATTGCAATTGTTCCAGAAGATAGTTTTCTTGATTTTCAACTGAAATACCTTAGGATATCTTATTGTAGACTTATGTTATTTTACAAATATTTTTAAAATATAGCTTTTATCTGGTTGGAGAAGTCATCACTTAGTTTAAGTATGAATGAATGTTCGCTTTTACCAAATTCATTTTCTGTCTTTTGATATTATCATTTAGCATAATTCTTTTGTGTCTCTTTATCTTTGAATCCTTCAAAATAATGTAGTATTTTAGACTCACACATTTTGAGCACTTAAACAAATAAATTCCTGGAACAAAGCCAACTTAGTCATGATTTTATTCTTTTTATACATGGCTAGATTTATTTTGCTTAGCATTTTGCATTTATGCACACCAGTCATATTAGCATGAAGTTTTCATTTGTCATTTTCATATTTTTTGGTGCTAGGGTGAGAGTAGTCTCATAAACTGAGCTGAAAATGTTTTTCTTGTCTTTTTCTCAAATACTTTACATATAACTAAATTATCCATGTCTTTAATAAGCAGAATAATTTATTTGGCATTTGTTTAATGAGAAATTTTTTTAAAAGTAGTACTTATTAGACCATAATTGGGTCAATTTTGAAATATAGTTTCTGGTAATCTTAATATTTCTTGCAAATTTCTGTATACCATGTTGTTTATAACATTGTCAAACATTATTCCCTGCTGCATCTAGAGATATAATCCTTCCAATTATCAGTACTATCACTGGTGTCCCTGTTTCTAGCATTAAACTCCTATTTTATTTCAGACTCTGCATAATCACTAAAATAGCATGATGAAAACATGGAACTAATAGTATAATTACTTTTTACACTTATAGGTGATTGCAATATTTTCAATACCTTTTGTGATTTTTCTGTAGCCTAGCTTTCTGTTTTTCAAAACTGTCTTCCTACTTATTAGTTTGAGCTCTACTTATAATGGACTGATTACTTCCCCTGATCAATTGATCAATCTACCTGTCTGTCTGCCTGTCTGTCCATCTGTCTATCTATCTATCCATCCATCCATCCATCCATCCATCCACCCACCTAACCATCCATCCATCTATTTCATAATTTATTGTTTTGTTTATGTTATTTCCACCATTTTCACGATTGTGACACTGCACTGCTGTTGCCGCCACTGCCAACGCCGCCAGCGCCGCCGCCGCTGCTGCTGCTGCTGACTATACCACTATGACAAGGCACAAAGCAGAAACCATGTAAGGGATGAATGATTTGTTTGGTCTCATGATGCTGAGGTGTGCAATTAATCCTGGCAGGGAAGGCGTGGTGGCCAGAGCATATCTGGCCTAGTTGTGGGAACATGTGTTGGTAACTTGTTCACGTGGCTTACACCAGGAGAGAAGTCCTGAACCAGAAATGGGAACAATAATCAAAGGCCCTTCCTCAGTGAGCTAAACCTGTCAATTAGTCTCCATATCCCAAAAGTGCTACAATCTCTACACGGCACCACCAGCTGGTGCACAAGGTATTCAAATGGAGGAGTACTTTTCTTGAGGAAATTTTTGCAATATTATTTTTAATGTTCCTTTCAAATTCTTCCACATCTATGAATTTCATTTCTCACCAGGCACAATAAAAGATTTTTGCTTCTGTTCCTTATTCTCCCAAACTTCTCCACAGGAAGTGGCTTTTAAGACTGTTTAATGGCTTGCTTATATGTTTGTGAACTCTGGCTGGCTATGAGTCTGTGGACGAAAGACTCCATACTATCTGTTTCTGTACTGTAAACACCAAGAAAGACTTTATTTATGACCTGGTACTTTCAGTGGTGCTGAATTAAACTCAGTATACTTAATTAACAGCTATGAATTTTTTAAAACTCCTCATCAACCAACTGGATAAAGTTTGAACTTCACTATTTGCCCTTCATTCATGTGGTGTAACTGTTTTGACCTTTACTAAATGTGCTAAGTTTCCTGGGTAAATGGAGGAGGTGTCGTTTGGGGGATTAACCTAATTCCACAGTTTTTCCTACTCTAGCAAATAATTTATACCGATAGGCCATAAATAAAGAACATACTGAGTGTCAGAGTTGGTATAGAAAATGAGAGCTTAAAAAATTTACCTATGGTTATTCAAGTAACTAATATCATAGTTGAGATTCAAACGTTCAAAGAATTATGTTCATCTATCAGCCAAGCTACCTCTTTTTTCACTACCTCCTCTCAAAATCTCAGCTGTTTATTGAATTGTTATTTAAGTAATCTGTGCCTGTTGCTGCATTATCCTATGATCAAGTTTTCAGATATCCTAATGGTCAAAAGAGACATCTTGTTTGTTGTGTTTGGAATCTCTGTATCTTGCCCCAATGTGAAGAAAGGAAGCTTCTCTTGAGAGACATTTTCTATTGGATGCAAGCCAAAAGGCACCAGAGAGGGACTGTATGAAGAATAAATGTTATCTAAATTGTTCATCAGGCATACTAATCTTTCCATCATTCACATCCTAATTTTAGACTGAAGTTCTACCCCTAGCATTAAATACAATGGCCTCATTCAAGTAATTTCATCTTTCTTAGACTCCATATTTTCATCTGCTGATATAGATTAAAAAGCCCCACTCTGGTGTGTTACGAGAACCTAGTGTGTTAATGTCTTCCAACGCACTTGGTTATGGTGTAGGCAGCTTGTGATTGAAGAACTATGAAATAATAAGTCCAGGTGGAGGAGCTGTTACCAACTTACGCTCTTTTGTCTCTTCTCTAGGCCCAGTGTTCTGAGAACTACCTAAAATGCACATCTGGATTTCATGGAAAGCTAGTAGGCCAGAGCCAATTATGTCCCCACCACTCAACAGGATTAGCTATTCTGCCCTAGGAGAGTAGTTTTTAAACAGTAGATAATTTTTCCAAGGAGCGTTTGATGCTATACCTTCTATTAATATCTTCAATAACTGCAAGCCCATAAGTTTAGAGTATCTTTGGGATTTCTGGTGAAAGTTTAGGAATTATTTTCCTTTTTTCGAGTCAGTTCCAGCTTCCAGTTGCTTCTTCACTGTCTGCTGGCTCCCCTAATAACAGCAGATGTTTAAAAGCCCAAGTGGACAGCTTCCAATCAGGGTAGTAACGTGAAATTACCAAGAACCAGATTTGATGGCAATACATCATACAGCTGTGAAAGGTAGGGTGTGACTGTGCCCAAAGTCTACTTTGAAGCAGGCCTTATACCTGGTGTGGAAGGTTGACTGTCTTAATTTTATATCTCTTTTTCCATGCGGATGAGATTCCTTACCATTGGATTGTGTCAGCAGTGTTCCACAGGTGTTTATGGCAAGGCACAGTGCTTATTCTGGGAAGAGGGCTGCTTCCCTTTTATAAGCCTTGCCTCTGTTTGTTGTCCCATATTTGTGGTTGATCCCCTCTTTGTTTTTGTGGGAACTTTCTATGTGGGAAGATTTGATGTATACTTGACAAAGTGTACCAGTAAAATGTATTGTAAGATAAGTAACTCACCTTAGATGAGGAAACCAAAAGGACCTTATTATTTTCCAGCAGATATTGTCATTGAGTATTAGAAAAATGTGCACATAGCTCTAAGTAAGCTAAATGTAAACATGCAACCCCAAAGATTGCTTCCTCTTCTGGGCCTCTTGGGTGTCTGAGAACAGGATGGAAAACTAATCAAGGAACTTCCTCTTCTCCACGGCTAGCAATTATGATTGCAGGTTCAGTGAACAACACTAGATTTTGGGTGCATATGTATCATGGTATGGTACCATTTCCTGTTACCTTCTGTCCAGTGATTCAGATGTCCTTGTTGTTTGAAGTTCAATGCAGTGAAAATCCCTAGCTCCGGATCAAGATCTTCATTAGTCATAGAAAAAAAAACGGATGTCAGAATTGATGCCCACACAGTAAGGATAGTAATTTGTACTTCTTGGATTCTACCTTCCATCTGATGCCCAAGCTGCTTCCTAAAAAAAGAACAACAGTAGAATAGTATAGATGAGGTCATACAATTTAAGATTGGAAAAGGTGTCCTCTTATGTCAGATTTTGACTAAAGGCATCCCAGTATTGAAGTACTGAGTAATCAAATACTTTCAGGGATCAAAGATCACTGGGTAGGGAGGGAGGTAGAATGTGGGGCTATACACATAGTGAATCATGTGGGTTTCATTTCCTGATGTTTCCCAGACCATGGAAGAGAAGAAAAAGTAAGTCTGGTCTATGTACCTCACCACTTCCTGGGCCATTCTTCTATTTCAGGAAAGCTCTCAACACCTTTTGTCTATGTATTGCAACAAACAGACTTCCAAATGTTCTCTAGTTTCCCACACCTCCATTTTCTGGCTTCTTTCCTTTCCTGCTTTTTACCATAAAGCAGTGCAAAACATATATTTCTAAGCCCCAATTCCATCAGCTTAGTCTTATACTCAGAATCCGTCAGACTATCCCTTGCTCAACAGCTTGTCAAAGAGTAGCTGTCCCAATAGCTCTGTAGTTGATTATGTCCCTGTCTTTCTTGAGCTCATTCCCCACCAAACTGACTGAAAATAAACTGAGCTTTTTGGTCTTAACCAGATTCTGCATATTATGACATTTTTCCTGTCGTTCCTTGTTATCTCTTCTGTTTTATCCAACTTTCCTTGATGCCCTAATCCAAGTTCCTCTCTGACTGTCTGAAGAAAGCTTGCAGAAGCGTCCAGATTTTAGGGAAGGCGATGGTGAGGCATTGCTGCTTTGCTTCAGACATTAGGACTCTGGCCTCCTACTAAGAGAGGGTGTTTGCAATGTTTGCTGTCCAGTGTTCAAGCTAGTTCCAGGATTCAATGTCCCGAGTTGCCAAGAAAGGTTTGTGTATCTGAAATTACTGCTTCAAGCTCAAATTGTTTCCCTGCATCATGGACTTATATTTTCAGTATCTTTCTGATTGTGGCCTAGGATTCTATGGCCATGAGGACTGTGTTGGAAACAGCTGTGACACACCACTTACCTTGTTACTAGGCCAAGGTTGTAATAAGAAATTAATGAATATTTGCTTTTAATTTTTATACCTGTGCTTCTGGGGAAGGGACCCAGGCTCTGATACCTGCTAGGTAAGTGTTCTACTATTGACTTATACCTCAGCCTTTGCTGTTCTACTTTTGCTATAATTATTGATAATAACTTTCAAATAAATAATATATCAGTTAAAATTCTAGTTGTGACACTACTAGTGTCTTTGTGATGTCTATTTCTTCATCTATAATGGTCTTTACTGAGCATGTCCATTGTGATTGCATTATTAATACTACACAAGTTACTTCATGTTAAGATAACTACTATGATCAGGGTGACACTGGTTCAGCATGATAGTTACTCTTATTGTTCATGACCCATGGTTCAACATTGTAGTTACTCTTATTGTTAATGATAGCAGTACTGAATGTCTTGTTATAGTACTGGGAGTGAATAATCTCATTCAATGGCCAGTTTTAAGCACCTACTATACCTGAGGGATAAAAACATCTTAATTAAAATAACAAAGAAAAATACTTGGAATGTATGTCATTAGCTCTTATTGAGACTTTCCCTGCCTTAGGCAACTTGAAAAACTCTACAAGTATCATTTCAGTAACTCCTTTAAAATACCTAGAATATGCATATGCTTATTTTTTTTAGTTTATAAAGAAAACAAGGATACAATATTGAGGAAATTGTGGCATGGTGTCTGAGGATACACGTTCAGAAGAATTGAGTAACAGAGAATGCAGTGTCAGAGGCAAAGTTAGGCCAGGTGGTTTGCTTCTAAAATCTGTTAGTTACACAAGTTCTCAATAAAAACAGAAGCTTAATGTGGGAAAGTCTAGAAAGACATGAACGGGACATTTAAAACCTTGTTTCCGATAGAACATCCCCATTGTCTCAGTGTGTGGGTGCACCCCTCGTGGTCCTGAGTTCCTTGCACGTGCTCTCTCTCCTTCTGCTCCTGATTTG
>JABTXL010020412.1:0-12113 GCA_025134845.1 Neodon shergylaensis
GCCTTTGCTACCTAGTGCTGCAAAAACAGTCCTGCAACTCCTACCAAACTGGACCTTGACTGGTCTGTGTGAAGGAGAAATAGATCAGTGAATGAGTATCCTTCAACTCCTCTAGATTTTATTGTTAATTTACAAGTGAAGTAAAACCTGTGTAAGAATTGAGATCACTGATCAACTGTAAAGCCATTGTAGTCACATCAGAAAAACGGATGGGCAAGAAGGAGGGTAAAAGCTTTCCTGCTGTGATAATAGTTCACATTAGCAGTGAGTAGTGAGGTCATTAATTTTACATGATCCATAAATGTTCTTTCTGGCCATTTTGTGGGTCCACAGACCATGTATTTACGAATCTCTATAAAGAAAGGAACTTATCATTAAACCAAATTACTGTAGTTTCAGTAGTTCAGGTAAAGTTGAAGACCTGGATAAAATGGTGTGGCCCTGCCTACCATGATTTATTTTCCAGGTTTAAGATGTGTACTCTGAGAGAAATGATGTGAGTAGTACTTGTTGTGCTCTAATACAAATCCCTTGTCTCTGTAGCACATGACCATATAATCTGTTTCAACATTTGAACAGAATTTTTTAGGATTATAAATACATTATTTCCACTGTCTCTTTCCTGCCTCTAAGCCCTCCAATTGTGTTCTAATTCATGGCTTTTTGTTTAACTATTTGCTGTTTGAATGTGACCTTTCTTTGGTTGCAGGACCTCCCAGTTATGACATAAAGGTTTGGCTACAGTGGACATTGAGTGTGTAATTGAATACGTATACATAGGACCTGGTTTTTTGGAGGAAGTACAGAAAGTGCTCTGTGAGAATAGAAGATTTTACTAAACTACAAATTTCCCACATTATGATCTTGTTTGACCATAGTGTGGAAGGACAAACCTGAAAAATTCTTGCCTTCTGAGACATTTGATCTCTGCTCACCCAGTAGGGAAACTGCGATTGTCTTGAAGCACAGCTGGGTTGTCCTAGCTAATGAGGGACCTGTTTGGCAATCAGGAGCACCAGCAGTAGGTAGTTTACAGGTTCTTTCAGAATTCTCTTGATTTGCTCTAAGGAGGTCCACAAGTCATGCCATGGTGAATGTGGGAGCCACTGCCCCAGACCAGAAAAAGCAGGTTGGCTGAGCTGTCAGAGCTGCTTGGACAGGGATGAACCATGAGCCAGATAGGTTCTGTTGTTGTTTGTGGTGACCTGGGTAGTGTCCCTTGGCCTTGATTTTTGTTGAGTTGGGAGAGGCTCTTCATCCTGGCATGGGAGACTATGAACTTTTAATTTTGTTGCCTCGTGCTATGTAACTGAGAATTTTTTAAACACCTAATCCTGACTCTGCTTCCCAGTACTTGGTAGATAGTCCTACAACTTCTTCATTACTGGGCTTTGACTGGTCAGTAAAAATGAAAAATAAACCAGCTAATGAGTGACCTCCAGTCTCTCTGACTGTGTGTGATTGTAGATAAAGAGGGATCTGTGCAAGAATTGAGTGCATAGACAAAGCTTGAAGCTGGTAGATTCACAGTGCAGCAAGGAAGAGACCGGACAGTGGTTTAGAACTTTCCTACTTCAACAGTAGCTGAGATCAGCCATGCGGCACTAGGCAATCATTTGTAGATGCTCCATAAATGTCCTGATGGTCATTTCTTGTTGTCCACAGACCAGGCAATCAAGAATCTTAACTGATCTTATTTATTATGAAACCAAATTGCTATATTTACATTAGTTCAACCAATATAGATCAGAGTGAAATGATGTGGGCCTGCCAAATAGGACTTTTATTTAACTGGTTTTAGATATATACCCTGAGATAAATCTTTGATGTGCTCTAATACAAATCCCTAGGTTCTGGAGTACATGGCCATAAATCCTGTTCCAGCTTTTCAAAATAATTTCTTGAGATTATAACTATATCATATCCACATTCTCTTTCCTGTTCTCAAGCCCTACAATGACCCCTCAGTGTCTTCTAATTCATGGCCTGCTTTTCTTTAACAACAGTTGTGAACGTGACCTTTGTTTAGCTGCAGCATTTCCCAGGTATGAGGTGATGGGTTGGCTGCACTGCAAATTGAGTGTGTAATGGGATGTCCACACAAAGGATCCTGTGATTTTGATGAGGAACAGGATATGCTCTCTGAAAGTGGAGTAATGTCTACTAAAATACTAACTTTCTAAACTAGAGCCCAGAAAGTTCTGTGATATCTGATAAATTTCATCTCTGATCACCCAGTATGGCAGCTGATAATATTCTGAGGCCCAGCAGGGTGGTGTTAGCCAGTGAGTGACTATGGGAAGGCTTAGCAAGCAGGAACAATAGTGGTAGGTAGCTTACAGGTGGTTCTTTCCAGGATTCTTCTCTGCTTCTTTGTAATGAGTTGTAAGGAAGACCACAAGCTATGCCATGGTTAGTGCAGGGTGTTCAGAGATGATCTATTGAGCTGTCATTTCTGCTGGAATTTTGATGGACCATGGTTCTGTTTGTTTATGTTGTGACTTGTGCAGTACACATAGGAGTGTGCTTTTGGTGTGCAGTGGGAATACTGATTGGAAAACTGAAATTGCATTCCACTTTAAAGTTTGTAATATAAATGTTTCAAATAGTTTAAAAGGCGGTAGAACTATGGCGATGTTGATTTTCTTTTGGCAATACATGATTAGAATGCTACTAACTTTCTGTTTTCACCAGTCACAATGATATGATTCAGTGATGTTTATTTCCAGGGACAAAAGGAGCACCAAGGTTTCTCAGTCCTGCATGTTGTTGGTCAGGTAGATAAGGCAGAATCTATATTTTGTGATACAATACTAGTGACAGGAAGCAGATATTAAATTATTCTATTTTTCTAAATATTCTTCTAATTAATTTATCTTAAATATTGTTCACATTCATGATGTAAGTTTTTTTTGAGTTTTGGGTTTCTCTGTCTTTGAACTCACAGAGATCTGCCTGTGTCTGCCTCCCAAATGGTGGAATTAAAGATGTACACCACCACTTTCAAGCAAGAAGTCATAATATTTCAATCTTTGTACTATTTTTTTATAATCTTATTGATTACTCTGAGTGTTTCCACTATGGATGTAGCTTTTTTATTTATTTATTTATTTATTTATTTATTAAGAAAAAGAAAAGAAAAAAAAAGTTTCCGCCTCCTCCCGGCCTCCCATTTCCCTCCCCCTCGTCCCACCCTTCTCCCCCTCCCCCGCTCCTCTCCCCCTCCCTCTCCAGTCCAAAGAGCAGTCAGGGTTCCCTGTCCTGTGGAAAGTCCAAGGCCCTCCCCCCTCTGTCCATGTCTAGGAAGGTGAACATCCAAGGTGGCTAGGCTCCCACAAAGCCCAAACTTGAAGGAGAATCAAAACCCCGGGCCATTGTCCTTGGCTTCTCATCAGCCCCCATTGTTCGCCATGTTCAGAGAGTCTGGTTTTATCCCATGCTTCTTCCGTCACAGTCCAGCTGGTCTTGGTGAACTCCCAATAGATCAGTCACACTGTCTCAGTGGTTGGGTGCACCCCTCGTGGTCCTGACTTCCTTGCTCATGTTCTCCCTCCTTCCGCTCCTCATTGGGAACTTGGGAACTCAGTCCGGTGCACCAGTGTGGGTCTCTGTGACTATCTCCATCCATCACCAGCTGAAGGTTCTATGGTGATATGCAAGATATTCATCAGCATTGCTGTAGGATCGGGTCATTTCTGGTTCCCTATCCTCAGCTGCCCAAGGAACTAACTGGGGACCTCGCCTTGGGCTCCTGGGAGCCACTCTAGGTTCAAGTCTCTTGCCAACCCTAAGGTGGCTCCCTTAACTAAGAATTGAGCTTCTGTGCTCCCCTATCCAACCTTCCTTTATCCCAATCATCCTGTTTCCCCAAGTTTCCCTCATCCTCCTCTTCTCACTTTTCTCTCCCCATCCCCCGATACTCCCATCCCACCCCACCCCCAAGGTCCCAAATTTTCTCCCCTCAATTTTGTCTACTTCCCGTATCCAAGAGGATAACTATATGTTTTTCTTTGGGTTCACCTTCTTATTTAGCTTCTTTGGGTTCACCACGATATACTCCGTGACCGTTATTTATGGCTAAAAACCAATTATGAGTGAGTACATCCCATGTTCCTCTTTTTGGGTCTGGGATACCTCACTCAGGATAGTGTTTTCTATTTCCATCCATTTGCATGCAAAATTCGAGAAGTCATTGTTTTTTACCACAGCGTAGTACTCTAATGTGTATATATTCCACGCTTTCTTCATCCATTCTTCCATTGAAGGGCATCTAGGTTGTTTCCAGGTTCTGGCTATTACAAATAATACTGCTATGAACATAGTTGAACAGATGCTTTTGTCATGTGATAGGGCATCTCTTGGGTATATTCCCAAGAGTGGTATTGCTGGGTCCAGGGGTAGGTTGATCCCGAATTTCCTGAGAAACCGAAACACTGATTTCCAAAGTGGTTGCACGAGATTGCATTCCCACCAGCAATGGATGAGGGTACCCCTTCCTCCACAGCCTCTCCAGCAAAGGCTATCATTGGTGTTTTTGATTTTAGCCATTCTGACAGGTGTAAGATGATGTCTCAAAGTTGATTTGATTTGCATCTCCCTAATCGCTAAGGAGGTTGAGCATGACCTTAAGTGTCTTTTAGCCATTTGAACTTCTTCTGTTGAGCATTCTCTGTTCAGTTCAGTGCCCCATTTTTTAATTGGGTTAATTAGCATTTTGAAGTCTAGTTTCTTGAGTTCTCTATAAATTTTGGAGATCAGACCTTTGTCTGTTGCGGGGTTGGTGAAGTTCTTCTCCCAGTCAGTGGGTTGCCTTTTTGTCTTAGTGACAGTGTCCTTTGCTTTACAGAAGCTTCTCAGTTTTAGTAGGTCCCATTTATTCAATGCTGCCCTTAATGTCTGTGCTGCTGGGGTTATGCATAGAAAGCGATCTCCTGTGCCCATTTGTTGTAGGGTGCTTCCCACTTTCTCTTCTATCAGGTTCAGTGTGATCGGACTAATATTGAGGTCCTTGATCCATTTGGACTTGAGTTTTGTGCAAGGTAATAGATATGGGTCTATTTTCATTCTTCTACAGGTTGATATCCAGTTGTGCCAGCACCATTTGTTGAAGATGCTTTCTTTCCTCCATTGTATACTTTTAGCTCCTTTATCGAAGATGAGGTGATCATAGGTTTGTGGGTTAAAATTTGGGTCTTCTATTCGATTCCATTGATCGACTTCTCTGTTTTTATGCCAGTACCACACTGTTTTCATTACTGTAGCTCTGTAATAGAGTTTGAAGTCGGGGATGGTAATGCCACCAGACGATCCTTTATTGTATAGGATTGTTTTGGCTATCCTGGGTTTTTTGTTTTTCCATATAAAGTTGATTATTGTCCTTTCAAGATCTGTGAAGAATTTTGCTGGGATCTTGATGGGGATTGCATTGGATCTATAAATTGCCTTTGGTAGAATTGCCATTTTTACTATGTTGATCCTCCCAATCCAAGAGCAAGGGACGTCCTTCCATTTTCTGGTATTCTCTTCAATTTCTTTCTTCAATGCCTTAAAGTTCTTGTCAAATAGGTCTTTCACTTCCTTGGTTAGAGTTACCCCAAGATATTTTATGCTGTTTGTGGCTATCGTGAAAGGTGAAGTTTCTCTGATTTCCCTCTCTGCTTCCATATCCTTTGTGTATAAGAGGGCGACTGATTTTTTGGAGTTGATCTTGTATCCTGCCACATTACTAAAGGTGTTTATCAGCTGTAGGAGTTCTTTGGTGGAGTTTTGGGGGTCGCTTATGTACACAATCATATCATCTGCAAATAGCGAAAGTTTAACTTCTTCTTTTCCAATTCGAATCCCCTTGATCCCCTTATGTTGTCTTATTGCTATTGCTAGAACTTCAAGCACTATATTGAAGAGATATGGCGAGAGTGGACAGCCTTGTCGTGTTCCTGAGTTTAGTGGGATGGCTTTGAGTTTCTCTCCGTTTAATTTGATGTTAGCTGTCGGCTTGCTGTAAATAGCTTTTATTATATTTAGGTATGACCCTTGTATCCCTAATCTCTCCAAGACCTTTATCATAAAGGGATGTTGAATTTTGTCAAATGCTTTTTCAGCATCTAATGAAATGATCATATGGTTTTTTTCTTTCAGTTTATTTATATGATGAATTACATTGATAGATTTTCATATGTTGAACCAGCCCTGCATCTCTGGGATAAAGCCTACTTGATCATAATGGATAATTTTTCTAATGTGTTCTTGGATTCGGTTTGCCAGTATTTTGTTGAGGATTTTTGCGTCAATGTTCATGAGTGAGATTGGCCTGTAATTCTCTTTCCTGGTAGAGTCTTTGTGTGGTTTTGGTATCAGAGTAACTGTAGCTTCATAAAAGGAATTTGGTAATGACTCTTCTGTTTCTATATTGTGAAATACATTAAGGAGTATGGGTATTAGGTCTTCTTGGAAGTTCTTGTAGAATTCTGCGTTGAAGCCATCTGGACCTGGGCTCTTTTTGGTAGGGAGGTTTTTGATAACAAATTCTAATTCTTCACGACTAACAGGTCTATTTAGATTGTTCAGTTGGTCCTGGTTTAACTTTGGTAAATGGTATTTATCTAAAAAAGTGTCCATTTCTTTTACATTTTCCAGTTTTGTGGCATACAGGCTTTTGTCGTAAGATCTAATGATTCTCTGAATTTCCTCTGTGTCTGTAGTTATATCCCCCTTTTCATTTCTGATCTTATTAATTTGCATATTCTCTCTCTGCCCTTTAATTAGTTTGGGTAGAGGTTTATCAATCTTGTTGATTTTCTCCAGGAACCAGCTTTTTGTTTCATTGATTCTTTGGATTGTTTTCTGCGTTTCTATTTTGTTGATTTCAGCCCTCAGTTTGATTATTTCCAGTCTTCTACTCCTCCTAGGTGAGTCTGCTTCTTTTTTTTCTAGAGCTTTCAGGTGGGCTGTTAAGTCTCCAATGTGTGCTTTCTCTGTTTTCTTTAAGTGGGCACTTAGTGCTATGAACTTTCCTCTTAGGACTGCTTTCATTGTGTCCCATAAGTTTGAATATGTTGTTTCTTTATTTTCATTGAATTCCAGGAAGACTTTAATTTCTTTCTTTATTTCTTCCTTAATCCATGTGTGGTTCAGTAGTTGACTGTTTAGTTTCCATGCATTTGTAGGCTTTCTGGAAGTAGCCTTGTTGTTGAATTCTAACTTTAGTCCATGGTGATCTGATAAGACACAGGTGGTTACTAATATTTTTTTGTAATTGTGGATGTTTGCTTTGTTACCGACTATGTGGTCAATTTTCGAGAAGGTTCCATGAGCTGCAGAGAAGAAGGTGTATTCTTTCCTATTTGGGTAGAATGTTCTATAGATGTCTGTTAAGTCCATTTGCTTCATTACCTCCATTAATTCTCTTGTTTCTCTGTTAGGTTTCTGTCTGATTGACCTGTCCATTGGTGAGAGAGGAGTGTTGAAGTCTCCTACTATTAGTGTGTGTGGTTTGATGGCTGCCTTGAGTTTTAGCAATGTCTCTTTTATGTATGTGGGTGCTTTTATATTAGGGGCATAGATATTCAGAATTGAGACTTCATCCTGATGGACTGTCCCTGTTATGAGTATAAAATGCCCCTCTCCATCTCTTTTGATTGATTTAAGTTTGAAGTCCACTTTGTTAGAGATTAGTATGGCCACACCTGCTTGTTTCTTAGGTCCATTTGCTTGATAAGCCTTTTCCCAGCCCTTTACTCAGCCTGTCTTTGTGGTTGAGGTGTGTTTCTTGTAAACAGCAGAATGTTGGATCCTGTTTTCTTATCCAATCTTTTAGCCTGTGCCTTTTTATAGGTGAGTTGAGTCCATTGATATTAAGTGATATTAATGACCAGTGGTTGTTAACTCCAGTCATTTTTTTAGTCGTAGAGTTTGTGTGTTTCCCTACCTTGAGTTGTGTTGGTGAAAGGTCTCTAGATGTCTGAGTTATTGTGGTCATTGCTGGACTCCTTGGTTAGTGCTTTTCCTTCTATTACTTTCTGTAAGGCTGGATTTGTGGCTACGTATTGTTTAAATTTGTTTTTATCCTGGAAAGTTTTATTTTCTCCATTTATAGTGAATGAAAGCTTGGCTGGGTATAGTAGTCTGGGCTTGCATCCATAATTTCTTAGTTTCTGCAATACATCTATCCAGGACCTTCTGGCTTTCATGGTTTCCATGTAGAAGTCAGGTGTAAGTCTGATAGGTTTACCTTTATAAGTAACTTGGCCTTTTTCCTTTGCTGCTCTTAATATTCTTTCTTTGTTCTGTATGCTTAGTGTTTTGATTATTATATGGCGAGGGGATTTTTTTTTTGATCCAGCCTATTTGGTGTTCTGTATGCTTCTTGAACTTTCATAGGTATATCTTTCTTTAGGTTGGGAAAGTTTTCTTCTATAATTTTATTAAATATATTTTCTGGACCGTTGAGCTGTACTTCTTCCCCTTCTTCTACACCTATTATTCTTAGGTTTGGTCTTTTTATTGTGTCCCAGATTTCCTGAATGTTTTGTGATGAAAGTTTGTTGGACTTGCTGTTTTCTTTGATCAGTGTGTTTATTTCTGGTATCTTCAGAATCTGAGATTCTTTCTTCTATCTCTTGTATTCTGTTGGTTATGCTTGTTTCTGTAGTCTCTGTTTGTTTACTTAAATTTTCCATGCCCAGCCGAACCTCTGTTTGTGTTTTCTTCTTTGCCTCCAATTCAGTTTTCAAGTCTTGAACTGTTTCCATTATCTGTTTGATTGTTTTTCCTTGGTTTTCTAGGGTGTCATTCACCGATTTATTCAATTCTTCAAACTTTCTGTTATATTTCTCATCCATTTCTATAAGGGTGTTCTTTACATGCTGTTTAAGGGCGTCAATCACTTTCATGAAGTCAATTTTTTCTACTTCTTCTTGGTTAAGGTGTTCATGTCCTCCTGTTGTGAGGTCGCTGGTTTCTGGTGGATTCATGTTGCTTTTCAGATTGTTGGGTAAATTCTTGCATTGGCGCCTGCCTATCTCTTCCTCCGAATGCTCCCCTATGGATCTTCTTTAACAGGATCAGGTCTTCTTGCCTACTGATGTTTCTTCCCAATGATGGCTCTCCCCAGTGATAGCTCTCCTGGTGCCGAGATCAGATCTCCGTGCCCAATGATGGCTCTCCCTAATGCTGGCTCTCCTGGCGCCAAGATCAGGTCTCCGTGCCCAGTGTTGGCTGTCCTGTCGCTGAGATCAGGTCTCCGTGCAGGTTGGGTGGCTCGTAAACAGAGCGCCTATCCCGTGCTGGCTCTCCTAGCGCCGAGATCAGGTCTCCCTGCTGGTTTGGTAGCTCGAAAACAGAGCGCCTACCTTCTTTGGTGCAGGCAGGCTATTGAAACAAAGGAACTCCCGCCCACCTGGGTGCCCTGAGCTTTTGGTCCCAGCGCCCAGATGGGCATGCTGGGAGATGTTGTGTGTTCACAGAGGGCAGAGGGGCTGAAGAAGGGAGGGTTCTGGATGCAAGCCCTCGCTGGCTCTCCTATCGCCGAGATCAGGTCTCCGTGCTGGTTGGGTAGCTCGAAAACCTGGATGTAGCTTTGTAATCAGCTTTTCTGTTATATATTTTTGGAAATTGTCATTGAATTGTATTCATTTTATGCTGCAAATTTACTATACACAGCATCTTTGTTTTTAGGTCTCAACTTCCCAAAAAATGAATAATATGCTTCTTTACTTTCTTTGGTTTTATTTTTGTTGTTGCTGTTAATCTGTGAAATACTTTTGTTTTATTGGATACAATGTCTTTGCAGGTGGATTTTGCTGATGTTAGGTTTCTGTTGCTTGAGTTTTTGTGCGTGAAGTTAGCTTTCTTGGTTTGGGTTTTTCCTTGTAGTACTTTCTGTAAGGCTGGGTTTGTGGCTGTGTGTTGTTTAAATCTAGTTTTGTCATGGAATATCTTGTTTCCTCCATCGATGGTGATTGAAAGGTTTGCTGGGTATAGATATCTTTATTTGCCTCTGTGGTATTTTAGTGTCTGCATTACATCTGCCCAGGACCTTCTGGCTTTCTTGGTTTCCATTGAGAAGTCGGGTGTAATTCTGATACGTTTACCTATATATGTTACTTGACTTTTTTCTTTTGCAGCTCTTATTTTTTTCTTTATTCTGTATGTTTTGTGTTTTAATTATTATATGACGATGTGATTTTTTTTATCTTGTCTATTTAGTGTTATTTAAGCTTCTTGTACCTCCATAGTGATATCCTTCTTTAAGTTGGGAAAGTTTTCTTTTATAATTTTTTTGAATATGTTTTATGTGCCTTTTATCCCTATTATTCTTAGGTTTGGTCTTTTGATGTTTTCCCAGATATCCTGGATGTTTTGTGATTCTCTATTTCATCTTTTCTATTCTGTTGATTATACTTCCCTTTGTAGTTTCTATTCATTTACCCAGATTTTCCATGTCCAGAGTTTCCTAGGTTTGTCTATTGGTTCTATTTCACTCTTTAAGTATTGAAACATTTTCTTTCAACTTTCTTAAAAATCCAGTTTGATCGACTTTTTCTTTGTTTTCTTGAGTTTCTTTGAGGGATTTATTAATTTCTTCTAATTTTTTTTGTTTTTTTTTTCTTCTTTTTTAAAGGGAGTTTTTAATTTCATTTTAAAGGCCTCTATCCTTTTCATGAAGTTATGTTTCAAATCCTTTTCTTCTGCTTTTACTTGGTTAGGATGAACAAATCTGCCTGATTTGTGATCACTGAGTTTTGATGTTACCAAATGGTTTATTAGGTTGTTGGATAAATTCTTGCATTGATGCCTACCCATCTCTTCCTTCAATTGATGCTGGCAGTGTCTTTACATCTTGGTCCAATTCTTACAGGGGCTGTCTGATTCTTTGGGAACTGTTCTTGGTCTGCTCTGTGTCTCAGGGAGCCAATGAGGTCTCCTTTAGCATGCTTTCTTGCTCTATTCTCCTGGGTTGCTCTCACAGCTTGTGCTTTAGAGTTCCCCTCTTTGTCCTTTCATCAGAACCTCTCCTGCAGGCTGTTTAGATAACCTGCATCAGGTTAGTGAGGACTTCTGCTGGGGTCCTGGTCACTCACATCTTGGTCCTTTCAGTATTGTAGCTAGCTGTATTTGTGAGTTCCACTGAAGTTGCAGGATAGGTAAATTTTGTTGCAAAATGGTGTTTGTTGCTTGTGGGCATCCAGTGGATGGGAGTGGGTATTGGGCCAGCCTACCTGCAGGAAACTCTCCTGTAGATTGTCTACTCAGGCAGTCAGGGTAGAGGTCAAGTGTTTTGCCTCCATAGAGGGCCTAGAGAAGTGTGTGTGGGGGTGCTGTTCACTCACCTCTTGGTTCTTTCTGTATTGGAGCAAACTACTTTCAGAGGTTAGAGTTAGGTTTAGGGTCCCAGAAACTCCATAAAATGAGCAATGAATAGTGACACACCACAAACCATGCATTCAAGGATCTGTAGAAAAACTGAACTTATTATTAAACCAAATAACTGGACTTACAGTATTTCAAGCAAGCTAGTACAACTAGTAAAAGGGTGTGGTCCTGCCTCACATGAGTGTATACCCTCAGAGAATGACATAAGTTGTACTTGATGAGCTCTAATACAGATCCCTAGCCTCTGGAGCATATGACCACATGATCAGCCCAGGTGGGTGATCCTAGCTTATGAAGGACTGACTCTACTTGGTAATCAGGAGCACCGGTTCTTTAAAAGAGTCTCCTTTTCTGCTGAAGGGAGCACCAGGAAGAGGAGGTTTGCTGAATTGTTAGCTGCTTAGAAAGCAAAGGACCATGAACCAGACAGGTCCTGTTAGTTTGTGTGGTGACCTGGGTAGTGGCCCTTAGCCTCTGATCTTTGTTGAATGTGAATTCCCTGGGTGAGGGGGAGGCTTTGCCATACTAGCATTGGAGACTATGAACTTAGAATGTTGTTGCCTCATGCTATGTAATTGAAAATTGCTTTAAACACCAAATCCTCACTATGGATGGACTAGAAAGTTTGGTGTCATACCGGGCAGCTTGTCACTCACCTCTTTGTTCTCTCTGTATGTGAGCAAGCTACTTTCCGAGGTTATGGTTAGTGTTATGGTTAGGGGCCCAAAAACTCCATAAAA
>JABTXL010020414.1:0-16167 GCA_025134845.1 Neodon shergylaensis
CTCTCTCTCTCTCTCTCTCTCTCTCTCTCTCTCTCTCTCTCTCTCTCTCTCGTAGACTTTGTCCTTCTGATAGAAATAAAAATAATATGTTTGTTACCCTTGTCCTTCTTTACAGAGTATCCATTTGAATTTCCGGTTATCAGTACAGATTGCTGTCCTCATAGTGCTAATAAAAATTTTAAAAACATTTATAATGAGCGACTATTTTCAAAAAACATAAATGAATTTTGAAATGGAAGAAAACACTTCAACATTTACATTCTCAGGTTAGTGACCAGATAGGAATTTAACATTATGAATAGTTTGCATATTCTATGAAATATATTTATTTGTCAACATAGTCTTTCTGTGTAGCTTAGGTTGCCCTCAAAATGACATTTCTTTTGCTATATTTTTTCAATGGCTAGAAATATATTTGTGCACCACCATGGTCATGTATCTTTAAAATATTTCTTTCCTATATTAAACATTTGGACATATTTTATTAAGCAATGTAAGTCTATAGCTCCTCATTTAACTCTTTGGTCATTTATAAAACTAAGATAACAAAGCATAGCTATTAAACACACATCTTGAATCTGAAGATATGTATTAAGCTTTTTAGCTGGAGAAAGTTGTTTGTTTTTCAGTGTTGTGTAGTCCAACCATGGAAGATCTTTTTTTCCCCTAAAGGTAATGGGAAATAAAGTACTGCCAGTGTCTCATAGCTCAGAGTTGGAAAAATTTAGAAATCAAACTATCTAGTGGATTTACTTACTCCCCTGGCTTTACAATAGTTTCCTTAGGGAAGGTATGAGAAGTCTCTTCATACCACCAATGCAGATGTAAAACTATGTGAGCGGAATAGTCTCTAGACAGTAACAATATTTGATATGACCTAAAACTCCCCATCAAGTGGGTGCCAAGTATTCAAGTATTCAACTGTGAGCCTAAAGGGAGCATTTCTAACCTAACCCACACTTCTTCTTTTCGTCCCCTTCCCTATACAAAAGCATTTATTTTAATTATAGTCATCAGAATTTCTTGACTGTGGACTATGGCACTATACTGATCATAATCACTAACATTCCCGGTAAACATGAATCTAGTTAATTATTATGTCATCATTGTTTTTACACAGAAGTCAGAAGAGTCTGATCAAGTTTTGTAATCTTGCTCAAAGATTACAAAAATGGCCTCAAAGGGAGCTAATATAAACTTCAATAACCCAAAGTCATGGTTATGCTCATTATTTTCAATGAAGTAAGCAGTAATTAGTTGCCCAAATCATATTACTCTAAAATCCCAAAGAATAGATTTGAATAAAACAGTCTTAGAAGAGTTCTTTTCATGCCCAGAGTGATACTTGTTCTGGCACGTTTGTAAGTCAGCAGGATGCTTTGGAGAAATTTTTACTTTTATAAAAATATATGAATTTTTAAAAAGAGATGGGCCTCTGTTTTCAACAGATCTACATTTTTATTTGCTTTTTAAGAAAAGAGTTGTTGGTGATGCATGAAGTATAACCAATTACTGTAACTCAAGCAAAGATGAACTGACTCTTGGGAAAACATTTTATTGGCCCTTCATTACATTTTTGTTTGTCAGCTTGTCTGTTTTTTATCAACATTATGTAACATAATTAATAAATACTCAGAGAAAGATATTGGGGTTCAACCTGAAGGTAAGAAAAGCAAAACAACCAGCCACTGACTCTTACGTCTTCCTCAGTATAAAATGGTGTTCCTGCCTTCAGGTTTCTCAAAATCTGTCTGAGAGACGTCTCCTCCCATCTTATACTTCTTTCTAGGGCTGAGATTAATGGTGTACAAAACTATTGCCAGATTTCTATACCAAAATAATGTGACTCCTGGGATCAATGGTATGAGTCACCACTGCTAGATCTATAAGGCTGACCATTAGGGCTGTTTTACTCTCTGTTCCTCAGGCAAGCTTTATTTATCAAAATACAAATGAAATACCACTGAAACATCACATAAATTTTAAAAATATTTATGCATTTTTATGAAAAAATTGCTACTTCTTTTTGGTTAAGGTGGGAAGTAGACAAAATTGAGGGGAGAAAATTTGGGACCTTGGGGGTGGGGTGGGATGGGAGTATCGGGGGATGGGGAGAGAAAAGTGAGAAGGGGAGGATGAGGGAAACTTGGGGAAACAGGATGATTGGGATAAAGGAAGGTTGGATAGGGGAGCACGGAAGCTCAATTCTTAGTTAAGGGAGCCACCTTAGGGTTGGCAAGAGACTTGAACCTAGAGTGGCTCCCAGGAGCCCAAGGCGAGGTCCCCAGTTAGTTCCTTGGGCAGCTGAGGATAGGGAACCTGAAATGACCCTATCCTACAGCAATGCTGACGAATATCTTGCATATCACCATAGAACCTTCAGCTGGGGATGGATGGAGATAGTCACAGAGACCCACACTGGAGCACCGGACTGAGCTCCCAAGTTCCCAATGAGGAGCAGAAGGAGGGAGAACATGAGCAAGGAAGTCAGGACCACGAGGGGTGCACCCAACCACTGAGACAGTGTGACTGATCTATTGGGAGCTCACCAAGGCCAGCTGGACTGTGACGGAAGAAGCATGGGATAAAACCAGACTCTCTGAACATGGCGAACAATGGGGGCTGATGAGAAGCCAAGGACAATGGCCCAGGGTTTTGATCCTACTTCAAGTTCGGGCTTTGTGGGAGCCTAGCCACCTTGGATGTTCACCTTCCTAGACATGGACAGAGGGGGGAGGGCCTTGGACTTTCCACAGGACAGGGAACCCTGACTGCTCTTTGGACTGGAGAGGGAGGGGGAGAGGAGCGAGGGGGGGAGGGGGAGAAGGGTGGGACGAGGGGGAGGGAAATGGGAGGCCGGGAGGAGGCGGAAACTTTTTTTTGTTTTCTTTTTCTCAATAAAAAAAAAAAGAAAAAAAGAAAAAAAGAAAAAGAAAAAATTGCTAATGCATATTCATCACACAATTGGATAGATTTTTTTGTCATTTTTGTACAAGTATATCATGACTATGACATCAAAAACATCCTTTCTTTACCATGTTGTTTCCTCCTCAATCTGACTTCCAGTCATCTTTGTCTTCTGAAACAGTCTCTTTCATGTCTGAAAAAGTAGTTCTCACTCAAAAGAATAAAAAGAAATAGTTTATTCTGGAACAAAGTATGATGGACCACAGCTTAAAAAAACTGGAATAATGTTTTCTGTCAATATCTTGTTCCAACATGGGAACAATTTCAAAGAACACCATTAATGGAGACCTTTGTCAAATTTACCAATGGAAGCATTAGGTAAGGTGATTATAAAATATGGAGAAATCTCAGGTACAGGCTTCTGATGTCTTCTAAAATTATTAGTATTTTAGTTGGTAAAAGTCAGGAAATGTATATATACATATGTATATATATACATATATATACATTAAAAAAGATTACCTCATAATCACATAAAGATTTGGGAGGAATATTGCTGCAATGGAAGCAGAGATGGCCTCCAGTCATTTAGTTCTAGACTTGTAGCATACTAGCCTCTTCATCACATGAAGTTCTTATTTTTTCTTAAAACATAAAAACATTTACTAAACAAACCTGGACTCAATATTATTATTTTATCAATTAGACAGCAGAAAATCTTTGGCTAGGTGATTATTTTAATTATGCAAATGGATTAGAAAGTAAGAAAAGAAAAACTGGCTTTCTCATTCCACATGATAATTTCAAATGAGCCAGCAGATGCTCAGCAGTGGGGACAGGGCACCTGCATAGTGTATATGGCTCCTGTGAACACAGAAAGTCTTATAGTGAGCTCCCCCACTCTGAGAAGAACTAAGGTCACTAGAGGGGTTTGAGCCTGACCTCTGAAGACCAGGAGAACCACAAAGTCTCCAGCTCACTTCCCCTAAGCCACATAGGTAATGACATATATTACATGACCAACCTGAACAACCTACCCGCCACTCTAAAATGACAGTGTGTAAAGATTTGCAAAGCTGTGAGGTTTGCAAAGCAGATTAGATGGAAGCATTGCAGTTCTAAATAGTCAGTCAGCCTTCATGTTTACCTCCTCTTTTAAGGAAGTAACATGCATAAGCAAAATCCTCTAGAACAATACGCTTTTGACATGGTGGGATCTGACAACTAAAATAAAGAAAATGGTTGTATTGCCAGTATCTTAAGTATCTACCTTGTTTTAACACTTATAAAAATTTGAATTCATAATTTCAAAAATGAAAAGAAGAGGTAAGAGTAGAAGGAATGCAGAGTTTTGTTCAAATATTTCATAGGTATGTTCTGAAATCAGTGTGTTTTCGAGTTTGTAATTAATATTTTTATCATTTTATGAATCTGTGCTACTCTAGTTGACTGTTCTTGTGACTTATTCAGACAACTTTTCAAAGAGTGAATAATAATATTCTCCAGTGTTCATATTCGTACAGACACAATAATCAATTAGGTGTTCTTAGACCAAGTTCAAGAACTAAGAAAGCCAACTAAGAATCTATAATGCCCAGCCTAGGTAAAATAGAAAGAAAAGTTATACTGAAGAATTTAGGAATCAAGGTATTTCTCTGTCGCATCTACTTCCCTAGTTTAGCCAGGAGCAGTGGATACATTTGGAAGGGAAAAGCCATTGCCTTGGACTCTAAACCTGTACTGAACCAGTTGTGATAACACTTCATTGCCCCATTCCCTTTGTGTATCTGCATATTGACCTTCTGGAACAACATGAACTGTCACCACCACCCTCCCCAACTCCCTGTGACCTGAAGAGAGAGTAAATCTGCACCTGGTGGGTGGAGCTAGCAGAGAATCTTGCACTGGTTTCACTGTTTGCTGCAATTCAGTGAGATATGACAGGCAGACACTGATGTCCCTGTGCTAAGATCAGAGCTTACAGATGGAGCCTCTAGACCTGCCTTAGAATCATGTAGGAACCTGTGCAGTCATAGGACAGACTTATCTTACATCACTGGCTGTAGTTTGTTGTTTTACTCTTTGGGCTCTTTTGATGGGGCGCCACCCAGCTCCTAAATAAATCAGATGGAGCCTTATACTTAGTTATAAATGTCCAGGTTTAGCTTGGCATGTTTCTTGACAGCTTTTCTTAACTTATATTATCCTGTTTACCTTTTGCCTCTTGGATTTCCCTGTTCTCTTACTTCTTTAAATCTTACTTTCACTCTTATGCTAAGGATTGTTCTGTAGCTGGGTGGCTGCCCCCTGATGTCCTTCTCCATCTCTCACTCCATCCTTTCTCCAAGATTTCTCCTTCTATATAATCTCCTCCTGACAGTTCTGCCTATCCTTTCTCCTGTCTGACTATTGGCCATATATAGGTATAGTTTCCTGAGTGTTTCAGCCTGTGAGGGGCAGGACCAGTTCTCCCTAGTGGTACAGCCACCAATGAGGACCGGGTCTAACTCTGTACAGCTCTATCATCTAACCTTCTGTGGTGTTCAGAGCCACAGACCTCAACAACAGATCACAGCTGCAACAGGGCCATAAACCTAGACATGGGCCCAGGCCCAGACACTATGGCTGTGTGGAAATCAATCTCAATAGTATGGTGATACATTGTAAATGTCTGACCAGCTATATACTTGTGTATGCACAGATACACGTGTACATCAGGGTCACATAACAAAGAGATTGATCTTGGGAGATGAAATCAGAAAGGTAATGAGAAAATAGTTTCTTATTGAATACATTTCTTGATACATATTAAGTGCTCAATTTCATGTGTTCTCAAGAAGAAATGGGGATAAGGGCTTGTGGCATCCAATTGCTATTCATATTAATTCTGAGATAAGTAGATAGGAGAACAGCATTAAGATCATATGCTTGGAGATATGAGAGCATAGATTCATTCTTTCACTTAAGTTATGTGCAAAGAATATTTTAAGTCCTTTTCTTCATAGCAACACAAAAATGGGAAGAAGATTTCAGACACACCTTAATGTTACTCCCTTTCTGTTATTGGTTCTTATTATATCTCTACAGGTAGCAGCCACTCTGGAACTTTCAGTGTTTCAAATCTCCATATCCATTAATTCTAGGTACGCTGAGTCAATGAAACTTTTGACCTTCTCCCCTTTCTGTCCTCTGTCTCCAACAGTATGTGGATTTGCGTGTTCTTGTAGGAGTCTTTCTTTCATACATTAACTGTTCATGTAAAACAGAGGTCTTAGAACTGGTCCAACAATCAAGAATGCTTGTTATTAGGAACGTGCCAAAGGGAAATTACTGAATTGGTATATAGTAATAATTTATATTTTCCAGTGATGTCATGTTAATAACTCAGTTTTAGATAAACATTAGCACTTGTGATGGCCAGTACAGGTGACAAACATTGTGGGTAGCAGTAGCATCTGTGCAGTGACATGTGAAAGACTTCACAATTGAGGCTGTGTATTCCTTAGACCTTGAGGGAATGAAAAATGGGGAGGGGTACAAGAAGGCACTCATGAGGGGCAGTAGGTAGAAGATGCCCCAGAGGAAGCTATAGGTGATAGGGCAATGAGAACAAGGTACTTTCTTTCTCTTCAGGGAGCAATAGAAGAAAGCTGATCTGAAGGTGGCAAGGAAGAACACAGGCCCTACAATCTGTGATTTCTTAACTGTCCTGATCGAGACTTGTAGGCAAAGCGTTACCCTTAGCATGTAAGCAGCCATTCTGTAGTCTGTGCATTATCCACATCATCTTTATCTTCTGCTTTTTCTTCATCATCCTTCAATCAGTCTTCTGGAAATCTGTTTCAGCTCCTTAATGTTTTTCTCCATGGAAAATTTGGCATCAATAGCCCAGAAAGCATCATCTAAAACCATCTGTAGCTTCCTTCCTTGTGGGTCTAATATTCTTTGGTGCTATCAGGAAGAGATTTGGCACACTGCAACTTTTTTACCCCCTACCCCCATGCCTATCAAAAACACAAAATATAGCAGTCTTATTACCCAATTCGGGAATATATTTGTGAGCAACCTCCACAGAGATATCAGACTTACATGGCAGAGTAGACATATGTCAGTTGGAATATAAGATAGCAACCCTGTTCCTAAAGCACTTCACATTTTTAGCCGGGAAAGGTAGACACCCTTAGCAGTACCTGGCTAATTGCTACAAGGTCAGCTAAGAGACTTACTGGGAAAAGAACAGAATGAGGGATAAACATTTTTAGGCTATTCACAGCGTGGATTGTTTCCTCCTTCATCTATGACAGTTTTGTTACATACTTACTCTAGATTGGCAGCTGTGCTCTCTTAAGATTTGGAATACATTGCTCTAAGCTCTGCTGGCTTTCAACCTTTCTATTGAGAAAACCGCCTTTATTTTGATGGATTTTCCTTCATATATGATATGTGTTTTTCTCTGATAGCTTTCTAATGCTGTTTCTATGTTCTATATACGTAGTTTTCCAACCATAAGATGCTGTGAGAAATTTCTTTTCTGATCTTTTCTTTTTGGTGTTGTGTGTGCTTCTTGTATTACTGGGGAAGTTTTCTATGTTTTTATTGGAGATCTAATGTATGTCACTGATCTATGAATATTCTCCCTAATCTATTCCTATAACTCAAAAATCCAATCTCACATTCTCTATATATTCATTTTATGCTTTTTTTATTTTTTCATATTCTTTTCTTATTTTGTCTTAATCCTTTTCTGTATCTTTCTGTCCTGGCATTCTCCTTTCTGGTTTATTAATGATCTTGTCAGGTTTTCCCTTGAATCTTCTACTTGGTTATTGTGCTTTCCAGTTCCATATTCATTTCATCTCTATTCCTCTTCAGTAATTCCATCTCCTGATTGAAATATATTTGAATTATATTTTCAACTCCTGTTGATCATTTTCTCCAGGTTTCTGTTTGGTTTTTTTGTGGAAACCACTCAGGTGTAGATTACATTTTTAACTCGTTCTCTTTATGTTCATGAGCTTCTTCTTTATGTCTTTTTTTAAACTTGAAATTTTGGTGATATATATTATGCATGTAAACTTACTACCAGAAGAGGGCATCAGATCCCATTATAAATGGTTAAAACTACGATGTAGGCACTGAGAATTGAATGCAGGACCTCTAGATGAACAAGTACCCAATGCTCTTAACCACTGAGTCATCTACTTATTCCATCCTTGATTTTTTAAAATGAATGAAATTTCTTTTAAATCCTTTGTCCATTCTTAGTTAAGGGAGCCACCTTAGGGTTGGCAAGAGTCTTGAACCTAGAGTGGGTCCCAGGAACCCAAGGCGAGGTCCCCAGTTAGTTCCTTGGGCAGCTGAGGATAGGGAACCCGAAATGACCCTATCCTATAGCAATGCTGACGAATATCTTGCATATCACCATAGAACCTTCATCTGGGGATGGATGGAGATAGTCACAGAGACCCACACTGGAGCACCGGACTGAGCTCCCAAGTTCCCATCGAGGAGTGGAAGGAGGGAGAGCATGAGCGAGGAAGTCAGGACCACGAGGGGTGCACCCAACCACTGAGACAGTGTGGCTGATCTATTGGGAGCTCACCAAGGCCAGATGGAATGAGACGGAAGAAGCATGGGATAAAACCGGACTCTCTGATCATGGCGAACAATGGGGGCTGATGAGAAGCCAAGGACAATGGCCCTGGGTTTTGATCCTACTTCAAGTTCTGGCTTTGTGGGAGCCTAGCCAGTTTGGATGTTCACCTTCCTAGACATGGACGAAGGGGGGAGCACCTTGGACTTTCCACAGGGCAGGGAACCCTGACTGCTCCTTGGACTGGAGAGGGAGGGGGAGAGGAGTGGGGGGAGGGGGAGAAGGGTGGAAGGAGGGGGAGGGAAATGGGAGGCGGGGAGGCGGGGGAAACGTTTTTTTTTTCTCAATAAAAAATTAATAAAAAAAAAATCCAATCTCACATTCCCTACATATCATTTTATGCTTTTTTTAAATTTTTTCATATTCTTTTCTCGTTTTGTCTTAATCCTTTTCTGTATCTTTCTGTCCTGGCATTCTATTTTCTGATTTATTAATGATCTTGTCTTGTTTTCCCTTGAGTTTTCTACTTGGTTATTGAGCTTTACAGTTCCATATTCATTTCATCTTGATTCCTCTTCAGTATTTCCATCTCATAATTGAATTATATTTGAATTATATTTTCAACTCTTGTTGATCATTTTTGGTTTTTCGTGGAAACCACTCAGGTGTAGATTATATTTTTAACTCCCTCTCTTTAAGTACATAAGCTTCTTCTTTATGTCTCTTTTTAAACTTGAATTTTTGTTGATATATATTATGCATGTAAACTTACTATCAGAAGAGGGCATCAGATCCCATTATAAATGGTTAAAACTACGATGTAGGCACTGAGAATTGAATGCAGGACCTCTAGACGACCAAGTATTCAATGCTCTTAACCACTGAATCATCTACTCATTCCATCCTTGATTTTTTAAAAATGAATGAGATTTCTTTTAAATCCTTTGTCCTGAGTTTCATCTTAGGTAATTCTCAGAGGATAAAGTTCTATAGGACTGGTGACTTTTGTAGAAGATATACTGCCTTTATCTTTCATATCGCTTCTATTTTTGCAACAATAATCTGTGCATATTGACTTCTATAGTTCTGTCTGAAATTGACAGAGAAGATTGCAATTGAATACGGAAAGTGTGGGGTAGGTTGAGTCTAAAGACTGAATATGGCTTAAATGAAATGAGTGCAGATGGTGGATATGTGGAGATTGGCTGATATGAAGGAAACGTTTCCTGGTTCAAGTTTGGTGGTAAGGAGAATATCTAAAGCTGTGGCAGGTGTATGGAAAGGATTATCAGGCTGTATTAGTCTGTTAAGTTCTGCAGGGTATGGTTGAACATTGAGGTTGAAAGGTGGCTCAAGGAACCTGTAGGCTGAAGCAGCTGAGGTGTGTGTCTTCGTCAGTGCATGGAAGTTTGGATTCAGACATAAGGAGTGGCTAAATCAAGGTACTGGGTTTCAGAAATGTACAAACATGCCAAGTCTTCATATGGAAGTTGGGAATCTGAACTCAGATCTTCATTCTTGGGGCATAAGTGCTTTCACCTGCTGAACTGTCATCTAGTTCAGTAAAAATAAATCAAAGAATTCATAAGAGTTAGGAATATAGTGTTATATGAAAATGTGTAAGTTAACCAGAGACACATAATTTGTATGATGAAATTTATGATTTGACATGTATAAATACATAAATATACATGTGATATAAAAGGATTAAAAATTGTAAACAATGTGAAAGCAATGGGGAAAAATAGTAGAGACACACAAAGTATTCAGTAGGATTCTCTTCAATTAAAGGAAATATGTTATGAGTTGAAGAGTCTCACTACAAGTAAATGAAGAATTTTACAGTAAATTTTTGTTACAAAAGAGTGAGAAAAGAAATTTTAGGATATCAAGGGGAATACCATAATTCAAATGAAGGGCATAGGAACAGTACGTAATCTAATAACCCAAAAGCAACATGGCACTTTATAACACATTTAAAAATCCCTAAAGAATACGAAATACATAAAGTATTTATACTCTAGAAGTGTATGCCCAGTTAACTTCAAAAGAAACAATAAAAGCAATGTCAAGAAAATTAGCTCTTTAAATGCTCAGGTGACACACAATTAATAAAAACTCAGAGACAGATATTGTAATTCAATCTGAAGACCAGAAAAGCAAAGCAGTCAGCTACTGGCTCTTACCTTGACTTCAGTCCAAAAATGGTGAACCTGCCTACAGGAAACCTCAGAATGAGACTGATACTGTGAGCGTCTCCTTCCATTTTATAATCCTCTCTAGTTCTGTGATTCAGGGAGTTCACCACCACCACCTGGTTTCTAAGGAAATCTAGTATGGCTACTGGGATTAAATGTGTGTGTCAATGTAGTTACAGGAATTGAAGGTGTGTGTCATTGCTGCCTGGTCTGTAAGGGTGGTCAGTATGACTGTTTTATTTTTCCTGAACATCAGAAAAGCTTTATTTATTAAAATAAAAATGAAATGCCACTACACTCAGGTTTCTTAAGAAGCAGAAGCATAAGTTGATAGACATAGAAAGGAGAGAGAAAATGCATACATATATGAGAGGGGGGATGATAGAGAGACATAAAGATAATAGATGAATGAGAATTAATTTATTAAAGCAATTGGTACACACGGTCTTATAACTGATAATTTTCTATGTAATCTGACTGCAACACAAATACTCAGGAAAACAGGTGGCAAGTCTGAATGCAGGTTTAAAGGCCCGAGAATAGTGAGTAAAGTGTGCAGCATATCTTTACTAGGAAAATACATAAACGTAAAAATATTAGTACTTTGATCCACTTTAACCAAAGGTCACATTTTGTACCACAACAATCTGTATTATAGATCAAATAGCATTGTGAATGTGTGCTTGTGCACTAATGTATGTGCAGACATAAATCTGCAGTAGAACCCAAGGTAGGAATTAGCAATTCCAGACAAAGTGACTTCTCTACGATTAAGTTAGGGAAGAGATAATCAGTAATGACACTTCTCATTAGATTACTTGTAATGCAGTGGGAAGGGAATAATTCATCTAGAAATTATAGAAATTTGACTTTTCCTGGGACTATTTTTTTTTGGGGGGGGGAAGAGAAGTGATGCATATGGAGCGCATGGTTAGCAATAGAGAAACAAAATGCATGCTCAGATCTAACCTAAGAACAGCAAGGCAAAAGTGTGTTTAAACATTTATCTTTTATTGACACAATCTGCAAAACAAGGCATGACCTGACCCTGCAATTGCACCCCTCTCTGTAACTTATCCTCTAACTGGAGCTACTCATGGACACTGGTTATTTGTTTCAAATACAAATACTTCCAGTGAGTCTGAGTGATGTTCAGCCAAAGAGCCTTGTACCATCTTCCTCTTCATACTCTGTATTTCTTGTATGTATGTGGTTATGTGAATGTGTGCATAATCAAGTGCCTGTATGTAAAAGAATGTCTATACATGTACACATACATATGTGGATGTGAGAAATGAACCTTGCATGTTGTTTCTCGGGAGCTGGAAAGTTTGTTTTCAGAGACACGGCATAACACTTGGGAACAAGGGTCACTAATTAGGCTGGATTGGTACAACAAGAACACACCACCATGTCTTCAGGATTAATGGGCAAGCACTTCAGTGAATGAAATATCTCTCTAGCACTCACTCTTACATTCTCTATGCTTCATGATATGTGGACCAACATGATGTGTAGGAAACTCTTATTTTATTTTGCTTCTTACCTAAATTGTAAGCAAGTCTAAGAACAGGTGCACAAATCAAACTTATTTATTACTGAAAACATACAGAAGAAAATGACCATGGATTCTCTTATTACATGATTTGCAGTCAAGTTCTATTTTAATTAAAGACCAGATACACATTAGCAAAAGGAATAATAACACAGTTGCAGAGAACAGAATATAACAATATATTTCTACTGTGGTTCAACAAGCTGCAAAATAGTTAACAGGTGTTTCATGGGTACAGAATGGGAATACATGAGAGGAGGGAAGGACATCTTGTCCAAGATGGGGAAGGAGGTGAATGATGATCTAGAGGAGAATTACAGAAAACAATACGGCTTGGGCTAGGCAATCTTCTCTTTTTCAGACAGGAATAAAGCAGAGCTGGTATTGGGGTGGCACAGAGGCAAATCCATTGAGCACCGGGGTTGTATCAATATCCTTAGTATTAACTAGCGATTTCAGCTTAAAGTTCTGTAAAATGGTGGTGAGAAATAGAAACAGCTCCATTCGTGCCAGGCCTTCTCCTGCACAAATCCGTTTTCCTAGGGGGGATAAAATCAAAGATTACTATTTTCATTTGTAAATTTGAGAATCACTGCATTTGTAACTGAGACTATAAATGAAGGGTAAGTTTTAGGTGGATGGATAGATGTTTGGCTGAATGAAAGAACAATTAATTCGGCAAATAGAAAAATGTGGAACATAGTTGTTTTTCAGTTTACCTATACTATTAAGAAATACATTGTTCAAAAATACTTTTTAGCTAGTTATAGTTATTCACATCTGTAATCAGGCTGCCTAGGAGACTGAGGAGGAATTCTGTGTTAATTATCAAAAAAAAACTCTCTGATCTATTCATGAAATTCTATTAATGATAAGTGATTTCTTCTTATGATTCTCCACAGCCCATGAATTTTGAGGCAACTAGGGAATCATTTATTAGAATGGTGTTCCATTTTTTGCACTAATATATCAAGTTGGAGAGATAAATGTACTCATATCCCCAATAACCTAGAGATCTGGGAGTCTTTCTCATTGGCCTACTTAACTGAAATTTAAGAAGCATTATTCATTTGTGTGTTTACCAAGTGCACTTGGGGTGTTTCAGTAATTTTTGGTATTTTTGGAGACTTGTAATTACGTAGTTGAGCATGGAGGTGAGTGACACAGCAAAGAAGACCTGAATGTAAATTATGACGTCTCCATTTTCACAGTGAGTAAAGTGTAAATGGCCTTTGCTTTCTTTGGTATTTCTGTGATGTAGCTCAAGGAAGAATACAAACACACTACACTCCAGCTTTCTGAATTTTGAACAGTGGATTAACAATTAAAGCCTCACTTTCATAACCTGACAAAGAAGAAATCTCTTTATCATGACATGCATAAACACTGAAAGTCATACTCCTGATCCCTGGCCATTAGGGAGCCACTATATAAGTCTCGACAGATCCTCATGTTCCTGCATCCATGGAAATGAATTTCTATTACCTGTTGAAAATGGCACAAAGTAGTCACTTTTCTTAAAGCTTCCATTCTTATCTAAAAAGTGGCTAGGGTCAAATATCTCTGGGTTGGGGAATTCCTTGCTGTCATTCAGCACTGATGAGAGTGATGTTATTACCGTTGTTCCCTACAACAACACACAAAAACAAATAAAGTTAAAAGAAATCATAGAGCTAAGACAAATCAGGAAAATATCCAGGTTCACCTTCTGCTGCATAGTTGGGATGAAGTACAAAGAAAATTGGGAACATTTCAACAGGCAGAGCAGTTAAGAAGCAGGGAGAAGTGTGAGGTCATTCACAGTGTTGTAGCTGATGTGACTTCAATGACATTTCACATGAGTACTTGGACTAAAACTTCTGAGTCTCTTCTCCCTTACCGTTAGATTGAACTCATGCTTCTCTGAACACTGACTGTTCCAGTTCATCACATATGTCTACATACCCCTCATGTGAATCAGGTTCCAAGTGGAAAAATTCATTGAGTGTTTTGAAAAAATAGGAGTCCATTCATTAAGTACAATAAGGAAGATCTGGAAAGACAAAGGCCACTCCTTTTCTCTCACTTATAGAATCTATCTTTTTATTTATAAGAAAGAAAATGCAAGGCTATATGCAGAAGTATATGTGTTCGGTCTTGTATATAATCTGTCTATGTGAATGTACAAAAACATAAATATAGAAATGCATATATATATACATATATGTATATATGTCAGAAATGCAAGATGAGGACTATTTGGGAGAAAAAGGAGGAATGGAGTGGGAAGGAGAGGGAGACAATAACATAAAACAAAGTATGATGAAGGTAAGATGATCTGGCGACAGCTAAATCAATAAAACTTCTGACGTCACACAGAAATTGCTGGGAGCTGGTGCTGGTAAGTTCTCTTAACTAGTACAAAAACAAACATCATATCATTTCAAAGTTTCTAAGAATATGGTCTACAAATCTTATTCAAGAATGCCAAAAAATATTATAAAGCAGTTTATCTAAATATGTCTAAACTTTTAAAACTAAAAAGACCATTAATGATATAGGTAAATTATGTGAAAATTAAGTTCTAGTATCAACAGGCATTGAACATAGGATATTCATAATCATTTGTTTACATGTTAACTGTGACTGCTGCTCTACTGTCTAATGCAATGAGAGCTTCTGAAGGGGCAGCACAATCTTTTTGACTTAGAAAGGCTAAAACTGCCAGAACAATTATGGCAAAGATCATTGGTTCCTTCTTATCCTATTTGTTTTGATGAGATCAGTGGTTCTTTTTTTTTTTTTTTTTGGTTTTTCGAGACAGGGTTTCTCTGTGATTTTGGAGCCTGTCCTGGAACTAGCTGGAACTAGCTCTTGTAGACCAGGCTGGTCTCGAACTCACAGAGATCCGCCTGCCTCTGCCTCCCAAGTGCTGGGATTAAAGGCGTGTGCCACCACCGCCCGCAAGTGGCTCTATTCTTATGTAAGAAATCATTTATCCTATTTCTCAGAATGTAGAATCAACTTGGTTGTTTCATAAAGTACAAAAATAGAATACACCCCAAAGAAAACTTTCATGTCATGAACCTGAAGGAGAGTGATGATGGAGTACAAGTTTAGCTGATACAACAATCACCTCTAGCTAGGCTTTAAACCCAGAAAGATATGAGTAAATGTGTCGTTCCTATTTTGACCTTTGTTATACTTATTATTTAGTTAGCTCTAAGTACATAAACTTAACCAAGTTTTGTATATTAACCACAGACCTCAACAGTCTTACTTTGAAAATGTCCCTTAGCCAAACAGATAAACTAACCCATATACTAAGTCTGTTATCATACAGAAAACCTACTGCCAATTGGAGAAGTAAGTTCTATCATCAACACATGATGTTAGTAACTAGAACCTTACCAGTATCATTTTGCCCAATTCCACCCTCCCCCCAAAAAAGAGAATCATAGCAGAAACCAATGTCATGCTTTATGAATGAAATTATTACTATAAAAATTCTACATTTTTCATCAGAAATTTGTAATATCTTCAAAATAGCACTAAGTCGCCAGAGAAATAAGTACAAACATAATGACATCATGAATCAATTTAAACTCCTTTTTAAGGCAAAAGCTTGGTTTTAGTATAAAAATAGAATAGAAAAAATTTGAGGAAGAAAATCTATGAAGAGAATTTTCTTAAACTAGAAGTCATAAGCAATGTGTAGTGTAGAAATCCATTATAAATATGTGTTTATACCATATACATTCGGTGATCAAAAGTATACAATACATAAACCATAAAATGGGCATAAAGAACAATTTTGAAAATAATGTACAGACTTTCGTGAATAAAATTCATCTCAAAGTGAAAATCAGTGTTCCTGGGCCATACTCAAACTAATTGGCTCCACAGTAAAGTATCTCATAAACCATTAATTTTTT
>JABTXL010020414.1:16198-35092 GCA_025134845.1 Neodon shergylaensis
CTATCAGTGTATCCTAGGACTTCAAAATCAATAAAGAGATATTAAAGTCATTATCCTTCATCCTAATCAGAAATGAGACAAGAAATGTTCCTTGCAAACAGTTTTGTTCATCACCATCCTGCAATTCATTGTACTGAAGATAAACTAAGAACACAGGAATATGAAAAGTATATAGAAAAGTATTACCTCACATAACACCTTCAATTTCACATACATGTACAGAAACATTATTAGAAAAAATAAAACTCATATGTTCAGATAAGATTAAGACTAACAGAATGATTACATAAATTGATTCTATTGAGCTAATGGAAAGAAAATCAGAATCGGCACTAGAGAGATAATAACAGAAAGATACTCACCATTTAGGAGACCTCTGAAATGTTTACAGACTACATCAATGAAAAGAAACATAGAAGAGAAATAAATATCACAAATAATTGATTGAATGACATAACTTTATTGATGAGTTGAAGAATGCAGCATATCAATTCTTTCCAATTTGGGGATTTTTTTTTCATAAGATAAAATTCAGAAAAGACTTTTGGAAAATTGACAAAATGTGGACCTTCAAACAGAGATGCCTAAACTTTGCCAAACAGTATTTGGAAGAGAGAGCAAATGTGGGAGTGTCATTACCAGTTATATCTGTACCTGCAGTAAAGCTGCCCCTCTCACCGTGAAGCAGTATAAGCCATCAGCAGCACCAGATAACTCAGAGGACTGTAACAACACTGTGTACCTGTGAGCATCAAGAGCACAGAGGTGCAGCAGAGAAGAGACAACTCACCTTGGGGATGAGGTAGTTCCTGAATTTAATGTCGCAGGTCACTGCATGGGGCACGTTGATGGGGATGAGGCTGATGAATCTCTGGACCTCATGAATCATGGCATCTGTATAGGGCATGTGGCTCCTGTCCTGCATGCAGGGGCTGCGGTTTTTGCCAACCACACGGTGAATCTCTTCCTGGACTTTAGCTATTTGGTCATAGTGACAAAAGGGGAAATAGGAGAAAAGTAACATTTTTGGCACAATGTCAGGCCATACGCAGCACAATGCAGGTGTTCCAAAATAAGTGTAAATGTGCATTTTTCATTCATGGATAAAAGTATTTATACATATATTTATACAGAAATTCTGTGTTGTGTATTTATATCACTGTCCTCTACAGATATTATGATAGATCAGGATATTTTTATTATTTAGTACCTGTAACAGCAAATAAAGCATAAGTAATTAAAAAGATCAAATAAAACAATATAATTCTTCAAAATACTTTAGTCTATTGTAAAGGACATTAGAAGTCAGATGCTAAATCTGTACCTAAATACAATATTCTCTTAAATCACATTCTATTGTATATATATTTACGAATATGTGTGTGTTGCATGAGTCCAATTTGAAAGATTCTTCATGTTTGTTCCCACACTCGAATATTCACACAGAAACTGTATTCATCACAACACTGGCCAGAAGCTTAGGTGTATTCATAGCTAGCTTTTACATCTTAAATTAGCCATTTTCTATTCATCTGTATTTTACCGTGAGGTTGTGGCCTACCAGTAAGGTTCAAGCATCTTTCCCCTTCAGTGGTTTATGGCATTTGCCTGAGTCTGCCTTCTTTCTTTCTCTTTCTCTACTTGGATTTCCTTCCTGCTATATTTTGACATGTCATAGGCCAAGTAGCCTATTTTGTAATAAAACATATTCTCAGCATACAGAGGGGAAATCCAACATCATACTATTTCTTATATGCCCACATAACACAACTATTATGACAATCAGATATTGGAAATGAAATTTCAGTTACATCTCATCATCTACATAAACAAATACAAGCTAAACATACCACACATACACTCTTCTCCTTTCCCCTCACTTTATTAACAAAAGCATATTGGAACCTCATAAAACTAAAAAGTTTCTTCATGGAAAAAAACACCATCATTACAACTAAATGGCAGGCTATAGAGTGGGAAAATATTTTTAGCAACACGTTCAATAGAGGGCTAAGATTCAAAATATATAAAGAATTCAAAAAATGAGATATCAAGAAAACAAATAACCCGGTTAATAAATGGGGTACATATCTAAGCAAAGAATTCTCAAAGATGAAATTCAAATTTTTGAGAGGAGTTTAGAAAGATGTCCAAAAGCCTTAGTCATCAGGGAAATGCATATCAAAACTCCTTTGAGGTTTGAGCTTAAAACCATCAGAATGCTGAAAATCAATTTTTGAAAAAGTGACAGCTCATAATAGCAAAGACATTGATAAAGGGGAACACTTGTGCATTTTTCGAGGGAGAGCAAACCAGTACAGCCAAATATATATATATATATATATATCAGTGTGACAGTAATTGAAGAAGAAGGGAATCAATCTACCTCAAGATACAGCTACAAGTCTCTTGAGCACACACTTAAGAGTTGTGTCATCCTATCACAGACACACTTGTTCAACCATGTTCATTGTTCTTCTACTCGTAAATGTCAGAAAATAGAAATAAAATTGTACACAAAAACAGAGGAATAGTTTTTTAATGTTTCACATTTATACAATAGAGTGCTACTCAGCCATTATAAATTAATAAAATTATAAAATTCTTAGGTAAATGATGGAACTAGAAAAAAATAACCCTGTATAATATTATCCAGACCTACAAATGTTGTAGGAGGCTGCTTGCTTATTTATCAGCTGCCCAGACTCTAAACAACCACACAGAAACTGTATTAATTAAATCATTGCTTGGCCTACAATCTCTAGTTTCTCATTGGCTAGCTCTTACATCTTAATTTAACACATTTCTATTAATCTGTGTATTGCTACATGGTTGTGGCTTACCAGCAAGGTTCTGTCTAGCATCTGTCTCTGGCTGAGCTAAATGACTTATTTTTCTTACTCTATTGCTTTTTCTACAAGTTTATTATTTATTTTTATTATGTTTATTTTTTAATGTATGATTGACTGTTCTCTGTCTCTTTAAAGACATTGTTTTATTTCTTTATAAACCATTTACTTCCTTTTATAACTCTCTGTACTCTTTTTCCTTTTCTCCCAAGTCTACATACATTTTTTAAAACACACTGTGTCTTATTTAGATGTCTTTTCAAGTGTCTTTTATGTATGAATCTATCCTACTGTGTATCTGAAATACTTTTCTATCAAGGAGTGTTTCTTAAAATGTTAAGCAACATTATTGGGACTAAGGCTGCTTGGCTTTTGTTTCCACCCAGTTCAACATATCAGGGGTTCATTCATTGCCCCTGAGAGCCATTCTCTCTGCCCTAGATCTAGGGTCAGTTTGCAGTAGGCCTGTGATTCCATTAAGCAAATTGTAGCTCCCTGTTCACAAACCCCATTTAAATGCTCCATAGCCAGACCTCCTGAAAGAGTCAGAGTTACTGCTGGCAGCACAGCCCAGGAAAGTAGTCTATACACATGGGCACGGGAGACCACTTCCTACGTATAACCCCAGCAGCACAGACAATAAGAGCAACATGGAATAAATGCGACCTCCAAAACTGAGAAGCTTCTGTAAAACAAAAGAGACTGTCATTAAGACAAAAAGGCAACCTACTGACTGGGAGAAGATCTTCACCAACTCCGCAACAGACAAAGGTCTGATCTCCAAAATATATAAAGCACTCAAGAAACTAGACTTTAAAATGCTGATTAACTCTAATAAAAAATGGGGCACTGAACTGAACAGAGAATTCTCAACAGAAGAAGTTCAAATGGCCAAAAGACACTTAAGGTCATGCTCAACCTCCTTAGCAATCAGACTTGAACCTAGAGTGGCTCCCAGGAGCCCAAGGCGAGGTCCCCAGTTACTTCCTTGGGCAGCTGAGGATAGGGAACCTGAAATGACCCTATCCTACAGCAATGCTGACGAATATCTTGCAATCACCATAGAACCTTCAGCTGGGGATGGATGGAGATAGTCACAGAGACCCACACTGGAGCACCGGACTGAGCTCCCAAGTTCCCAATGAGGAGCGGAAGGAGGGAGAACATGAGCAAGGAAGTCAGGACCACGAGGGGTGCACCCAACCACTGAGACAGTGTGACTGATCTATTGGGAGCTCACCAAGGCCAGCTGGACTGTGACGGAAGAAGCATGGGATAAAACCAGACTCTCTGAACATGGCGAACAATGGGGGCTGATGAGAAGCCAAGGACAATGGCCCAGGGTTTTGATCCTACTTCAAGTTCGGGCTTTGTGGGAGCCTAGCCACCTTGGATGTTCACCTTCCTAGACATGGACAGAGGGGGGAGGGCCTTGGACTTTCCATAGGACAGGGAACCCTGACTGCTCTTTGGACTGGAGAGGGAGGGGGAGAGGAGCGGGGGAGAGGGGGAGAAGGGTGGAACGAGGGGGAGGGAAATGGGAGGCCGGGAGGAGGCGGAAACTTTTTTTTTTCTTTTCTTTTTCTCAATAAAAAAAAATTTGAAAAAAAAATCAAAACAACTTTGAGATACCATCTTACACCTGTCAGAATGGCGAAAATAAAAAACACCAATGATAGCCTTTGCTGGAGAGGTTATGGAGAAAGGGGTGCACTCATCCATTGCTGGTGGGAATGCAAACTTGTGAAGCACTTTGGAAATCAGTGTGGCAGTTTCTCAGGAAATTCAGGATCAACCTACCAGGATCCAGCAATACAACTCTTGGAAATATACCCAAGAGATGCCCTATCATACTACAAAAGCATTTGTTCAACTATGTTCATAGCAGCATTAATTGTAATAGCCAGAACCTGGAAATATATAGAATCTTAATGCAGCAGAAATAAATAAATATATATATTAAACATATATAAAAGTGATCTAATGAAATAGCCAAGTAATGGGGAGGCAGAACCCCAACTGAATGAACAACACTTACAACACTTTTTACCAAATGAAACTTCCAATACCAACATCAGGCTACTTCTAATTGAGTGGTTGGTCAAAGGAGTTCCCAGGAAATCTCCAAACAACCCAGGCTATTGTCAAGACAATGGGTTGCTCTCCACAAACTGACAGCAAGGTCTCATTGTTGAACCAACACCTACACAACTTTGTGAACATGGAGAACTCAAGTCAATGTCCTCAGAGAGCCTTTACCCATATGTTGCAGGATCTTTGGTAGAGGAATATGCTCTATCAAAAGAAAAACGAAACCACTAACCCAGCCACAAACCCTTTGATCAACAATGGTGTCTTGCCTGCAAGATAAGCTGGGGCACTAGTGGCACAAGAACTTATCTGACTTAAGACTCACTCCATGATATCAAACCCATTCCTGAAACTGCTTTGGTGGCCATAATGGGAGATTAGATAGGCCTGAGACCTATAGTAGAACCAAATACTTCTTTTAAAAAAAACAACAACAATACATCATAAACAACACAACATAAAAACATAGCAATGAAATGATTCCTGATTACATTCTGTTCTACTCATAGATCAGATCAGCATCTTGCTCAGTCATCTTCAGAGAATATTCATCTTGAAACAGAGAGCAACAACTACAGGGACACTCAAACAGGCATTATGCAGAGAGTGAAAGATCTCAGAATACATATTCCTAAATGGAATGTCTCCATCATAATCCTCTCCTTAGGGATCAGAGAACACTGTGCAATAGGAAGCAGAAAGAGTGCAAGAACCAGAGGGGATGGAGGGTATTGAGAATACAAATCTCTCTAAAATAAAAATAATCAAAGGATATATGAACTTGTGGAGACCAAGGCAACATTAAGAGGGTCTGCACAGGTATGCAATAGGTCCTTTGCATTACATACTGGCTTCCAGTTTACTGTTATTATGACATTCTTTGATGTGCAAAAGAAAGGGTTTATGTTTCCTATGCCTTCTCTTGTGTTCTTTTCATTTCTTTTGTCTAATTCTAATGTATTATTTTTTGTTGTGTCATATTATATCTATTACATTCAATTATTTTATATATTATTCTCTAGAAAGCTGCTTGTTTTCTAATGAGAAGCAGAAAATAAGGATATCCGGATGTGAGAAAAGGTGAGAAATTTCAGGAAGGAGTAGAGGGAGAAGAAACCATAATCATGATATATTATGTTAGAAAAATCATTTTCACTAAAAGGAAAAAAACGAGCAGGTTGGATTATAATACTTTGTGATACCAATATCCAATGTTAGCTTAATTTCAATTACACAAATATTATTAATTATCATAAAAATATGATTATTTTCCATTATTAGCAGCCTTTTTATAAATAAATACAATTTATTTGTTCGTAATTTTACATTTTTGAGTTATAATTATATTAGAAATTTAAGTAGATAATTTGAAATGCTGGGAATATATTCTCAATTAACAGGAGCATTACACTACAGTTGTTTCTTTTCATTCTCTTTTTATGTTCACACCTACAGCACCCACATGGGAAATACTGAATTGGGAGCTTCCCAGAGATGGTACCCAACAACTTCTATGATACTCTTACCCTCTGACAAGTGCTATTCAACTCCTGGGTCCCATGACTTCCTGTTACTTTACTTCACATAATAGGATAAAATATGATCTCTCATAATTCATGAAGAAATGGAAAACTGAACAAAACTAATGCTTAACTCTTCTGCCTTTTATTTCATAAACACGTAAGAATCCAGCTGATCTTTAAAAGAAGTCTGGTGTAGTCTCAATGAGAAAAGTTTATGTGTAACTCAAGTATTTCCCTGAAGGGTGCCATGCTTCTACTCAGTCCTGAAAACACAATGGGTGTTTAGATGGGTGCTTACAATTTATTATGTAAATATATGTAAAATATTTTCTATTATATTGGTAAAATAAGGGGTACTGATTTATTCCTTTTGTCTGAATGAGTGACCCCACTGCTCATATACATAAGGCAAGGCAGAGAAGGGGCTCTGAGATCTAGAATTTTGGGACTCAAATGCTGCCAGCCTCCGCTTTCATTCCTATGCATTGTTCATTCTCTGCCTGTCATCAATGTATCAGGTAAACAGCTTCTTACCCTTAGTTTCTTGTAAGAATTTTATTTTACTGGAGGGGTGTGACATGCTGAAGGGGAATAGGAAGGGAACCTCAGCAAGTCCAGTGTCCTATAGACAACTTTTTTCTCTTCTTAAGTTGCTATTGCTTTGGAACCAGAATCTTTACAGGTCTGTAGATACAGAGTCACAGCTTGTATGTCTTACTACATGCATGTTCATCTAACATTAATGTTTCAACATCATCTTTCCTGTTCTACATTTTTCTTATCCCTCATAATAATGTTTCAGTAATTTGGTTAGTCCTCTTGGCTGCTTGTTGTTATCTTTTCCTATCCAAAAAATATGATACATTGGTTGTGCTTTTATCATGTATTGGGCACAGAAGGCAGAGGATGTTTTGTATATGCTGGACCACTGAACCTGTTTTAAAATACAATGCAAAATAAAACACTATTGGTGCAGTTGAAAAGATCATTGTTCAATAATAGTTTAAGGAAATGGACTTCTGAATTGACAAAATTTCTTAATCTACATTTACCACATCGATCAAAAATCTTTCTAGAGAATCTAAATATTTTGAAATCTTCTCAGAAGGCACATTATCCCAACCAGACTCAATAAAGTCTAGGCTTTTTACTTAGGCTTCAGTGAGGTCAGTTTTCTTTTCTCCATCCCAAAGTTAGATTCAACAGAATGAGGGAAGGAAACTAAAAGGTTTTAGTTGACCTAAAAACATAACTTGAGAATGAAAGGTCATGCATCCACAGGACAATATATACTGGTGAAGCCGATTTCAATTTACTCTCCAGAAATCTCAGACACTGACCAGAATTTGATTGTTTGTCTTAAAGATTTTTTTCTATTAGTCATGCTGTGAATGTGAAGGACTGAGAGTTCAGTAATAAAAACAACATGCATCTTATAGGAACACTGTGGATCACCACCTGTGTCCTCACCTGTGACATCAGGGTGCTTCAGCAGAAGCAGTAAAGCATATCTCAGTGTTGTGCTTGTTGTCTCTGTCCCAGCAGCAAACAGGTCAAGTACAGTTGTTGCCAGATTTTCAAGTGTAAATTCCGATTGTTGATTGTGGCTTGCCTAAGAATAATTTGATGGAATAATCTGATAAGTTCTTTATCAGCACATCTGATTACAATGACTCTAGTTTCATGCAAATTTATATATTTATTACAGAAAGTGTAAAATTTAAAGTAAAACTCCATAACATTCATTCCCAATGGTTATTCTAACTGTATGGAAGTTTATTGAGGTGTATAAATAGATTTTTGAGTTTAGTTAATTTGGCATAATGTTTTATTTATGCACAAGATTTTTAATAATAAGACTTCAATAAAAATTTATTTTATTTTGTTGCCAACAAAGATATTTGAATGTAGAGTAGAGAAGAAATTCACAAATAATTTCAAAGACTGTGGCACAGATTTTCATGAATTTCAATTTTACCCTAAATTCCCAACTAGCCTAAATTTTGCAATGATATGATTATCTGAACTTAATGTATACAGTTTTGTACTTTAATGCCTTAAAAACATAAATGAAACATTTTATTCATTATGTATTCTGTCCTCTCAAAACCATAAGAAGAAGAATATGAGATAGATCTAAACTTGGGATATACAGATTCATACATAAAATTGAAGAACTGTGTTCTTGATATGATAAAGAACAGTAAAAGACATTTGACTCTAGCTCTGAGCATTTGCTATTAAACTAAGATGGGTCTGTAATAAGATTCTTTGTCGTTGAGGTAAATAACCCTATTCTATCTTAATGTGTTAATAACTAAATTTTCTTTTATATTTAAAAAGTAACATATCCTTGCATGTGTTTCCCACAATTCCTACAAATCAATACATTGAAGAGTTCTAGACTGATTATCTCAGCTATTTTGAGAAACACAGCAGGAAACAAACACAAATGTACAGGAGTCTTTTCATATGCTGATATTGTTTGGATATAAGCTCAGAGGGCGAAGCTCTCTCAGGTTTTATGTGGATGCAGTTGCCCATGTGAATGCCATTCTGTTGCCTGAGGTTTGTGTCCTGCCCAGTTCCCACAACCGTTTATCTCCAAAGAAAATCACACAGAGGTCTACATATGTTATAAACTGATTGGCCCATTAGCTCAGGCTTTGTATTAGCTCCTATAACTAATATTAGCCCATTATCTTATCTATGTTAGCCACATGGCTTGGCACCTTTTTTGACAGGGCAGGTCACATCTTTCTTCTTCAGTGTCTGGGCAGGACTGGGGAGGAATGGGCTTTTTGCTTCTCAGAATTCTCCTGTTCTCATTGTCCCACCTCTACTTAGTGTCTGGTAGTCCAACCTATACTTTCTGCCTGGCTACTGGCCAATCAGTGTTTATTTAAAGCATAATTGACAGAATACAGATTTGTCCCATACCAAGACCCACCTTGTAACATAAGACCCATATCTGTCACTGTTATGTGTCTAAGAATTGGTGGTCAAATCTATTACTCTAATATGCTAGTGGGAAAAGTGTTTAAAAAAAGTAGCTAATGATTTACTACTTTATTCATAGAACAGAAATATGACATTTTTGATCAGAGAAACTTCTCCTTGCAGAAGATGTAAATCAATACAGAGACATCCAACTGTTCAATGTACAGAGAATGAAGCATTGTGTCCTGATCACCCCTAAATCATAATATACTCCTCCCTAGAAAGTTTAAGGATCTTTGTGGAAGAGGGGGGAGAAATATAAGAAACTTCTGTGATCAGTAACATCAAGGAATCAGTGTTTTCTGGACACAAAAGGACAAATGAACATGAGAACTTACGACTGTGACAGCCTGGCCCAAAACTGTGTAGGCTCCATCAGATAAAAATACAACACAAAGTAGGGGTAGAAAATATGAAACCCCAATTCTGGCTGATTAGTTCCTGGCAAGGGGGAGTCAATTTCCTACAAATACATGGCTTCTTGTTGCTTGATTGCATGACAGGCCTGAGGCTAGATGAACAACAGATATTGGACTTAATGCAGAAAAAGTGAAAAAAAGAAATCACAAAGTTTGGTAACAAGAGTTAAGAGGATGGCGAGGAGGGCAATGAAAGTTGAGGAATACGTTCAAATTACATCTCCTGAAATTCTCAAAGAATTAATAAAAATTTTGCAAAAAGTAAAACAAATGTATCAAACATAAAATAATTATTTAAAAATGCTATTGCAGAACTACAGTATTGAAAGCAATGAAATATTTACACACAAATCAATATCAATACCAATAAAGCACTGATAGTAAAGAGTTAACCTAAACACCTACAGCCAATATTTTAAAACTGAGTTCCAAGACTAAAGGAAGTCTAAAGGAAGAGTCTTTATCAGATGATGACAGAACAGCAGAATACCTACATGAAAGAAGGATGCTAGAAGTGAAAAAAAAAAACATGGACCAAGGATGGGCCTCATTTCTTATGATTTGTACTCATAAATTACAGAACATAATATCAAAACCCAGATAAACCGGACTTCATCCACAACAAAATGCTAATGCATTCAGGACATAACTGAGAATGTACAAATGATAACCTACAGAATGGAGATATGTTTCCATGTTATTTATGTGGAAAGGTTTCTATCTAGATACATAATTCCATAGCTCCACACATCAAACAGTCCAATGGGCAAAGATATTAGAATTAAAAATTCTCTGGAGACATGAAAAGGCAAAACACCACATTAAAAGATGTCCATTTTCAATGTTTGTGAAGGAGATGCAAATCTAATCAGTCTTGAAGTACTACTTTATACTAACTGAAGTGTTGTAAATATTTGTTGTTAATTATTGTTAAGTTTTAAAATTACACCTTCAGTCAGCTATTTGGAAAACAGGGGATCTCATAGATATGAAATACCATATTAATGTGAATTTTAAGCAGTTTCTCAAAAATGAAAACCATAAAGCTATTATCATTAGACTCAGAAATCTCAGTCCTGAAGATATAGTCAAAGGAAATGATGTAAACATATGTTAATATAGAGAGACCTTAGAGAAGCCTCAGGCAGAAATAACACAAATATCCGTCAATGAAGAATAAGTGCATTGTGCTATTAATGAATGAAAATGAAGTTTGCTACAAAAAAAGGAGAAAGTACTGAAACAAGATGAACTTAAAGAAATGTCCAAGATTTCATGCAAGTGCAAGAAAACAGAAATTGGATGCCACATATACTGAGTCAATTTAAATGATCCATTCATTGAATGGAAGTCTATATATACAGAAACCACACTAACAACTGCTAAAGATGGTGTGAAGGGGAAGGAGTGATCAGTAGTGGTGTGGTGTGCTTTATCATGGTAAGGGACTGCTTTCCAACGAAAAGGAGCCAGAAGTTGCAGTGCTTTGTAACCACATATGGTACCAACATAATGTAAGTGAAACATGGCTACTACAGTCCTGAGATACCACTTCACACTCAGCGGAAAATTCTGTAAGCTATATTTTACAAACTAGCCAGGCAATGATGGTGCATGCTTTTAATCTCAGCACTTGGGAAGCAGAGACAGGCTAATCTCAGTGAGTTTGAGGTCAGCCTGGCCTACAAATCAAGTTCCGGACAGCCAGGACTGTTACACAGAGAAACCCTATCTCTAAAAGTCAGATCAAAGGCAAAAAATAAGAAAAATAGTCTAGCAAAAAAAACCAGCAACATCGGGTCACTCAGATGCCAGGTTATTAAGTATTACAACACATAAGACCAGTGGAGTAGAATCAATGCCCACAACCAATTCCAATAATCTAGACTCAACTGGATTTTTCAGATTCAAGAAAATTCAATGGAAAATTATCTTTTCAATAAACTACACAATGCCAATGCAGTTCATGCTGTCATGATACCAATCCTTAACCCCTTTTTGTAAAAATTAACTTGAACTGTACTCAAAACTTCATTCTTCCATACACATTCTCTTCTCACCACATACCTCTCTTATATCATTCAGTCCTTCTGAAACTAACTCCTATAGCTATCCTTTTAAAATAACAACATATCCAAATTTATTTTAACTCACTGGACATGCAGGAATTCTAGCCACACAACCACATTATGGTGCCACTATTCACACTGCCACGATAGTTGGTTATTTTCTACTTGATTAGAATTTTTCCCATATTACCTGCCCTTTGTATTGCTGTTCTCAGCTACAATTTTTAAAGAACAGAGACAATGTGTTATAGTTAACAAATTCCCTTTATATTATCAGTATCCATATGGTGCATCCCAACACATAAATACTAAAACTGTTTTTCAAATGATAATGACTTAAACCATCTCTGACAAACATTTCAGTGTTCAACAAACCACAACACGCTCAGACAGTAAAATAAATTTATATTAATACTTTACCTGCTTTAGTTTGATCAGGTAATAATCAATGAAGTCCCGAGGATTTGCAACATTCAATGATTCCTGATGCTCTTTTATTCTTTCCAAAAGGTAACTTTTGATATACTCAGCATTTTTTAATGCTGTGTTATGACTTCCTGGACAATAGTCAATTAGTGAAGGGAAATTATTGCAGACCTACAAAATCAGAGAGAGAAATATTTTGTTGAGATGAATTGTTTTACTTTTAGTCATGTATGTGGTGTGTATATGGTATGTATGCATGCATACATGTGTGTGCCATGTATGTGTGGGTACATTGGAGGCCAAAAATATCAGATCACCTGAAGCTAGTGGTTTTGGACCACATAACATGGGTGCTGAAAATTGGACTTAGGTCCTTTGGAAGATCAGCACACACTGACCTATTCCTCCAGTCCTTGCCAAAGAACTTTTTAAATGAGGAAATACATATATCCATAATATATAGCAAGACCAACATGGATTTATAGATTCAGAAATGAAGGAAAAATTGCGATCAACAAAAGGAAGAGGTGTTTTATTTCACACATATAGCAATTCTCTGTGGTAATAGAAAGAACTGGGGTGGGAGGGAATTCCTGCCCTATTGATGAAAGATCATGATCAAGTTTTAATATTTGTGAATCCTTCTTTAATATAACGATCATTTGTGAAACCTGACTGACGGCTTAAACCATTTATTCTTTACAAGTCTGAAGTATGACATGATGCAAATCATTGTTGTTTACATTTTTTAGATGATGGCTGTAGTGAAAAGAGTTGGGCAACTTGATTTATATCGTAATGTAGCAATGCATGTTTACCTCTTATAAACTAGACTATGACATGGAATAAATCATTAGAAGTGGGTGGGGTTCCAAGAGACTTTGAAAGCAAAAGTGTGGCATAGCCTTTAGAGGTTTCTCTATGATCACAGGTATTCTTTCTTTACTTGCTTTTTATTTACTTTTGTGTCCCTCACACTATGCATCTTTATCCCATTCACCTTCATATCCCCACGCATCCTCCCTCAGTCCTTAAACTCCCCCCCCAAAAAAATAGAATAAAATTTAAGAGTAAAAAGAAAAGAGAAAAATTTTATCATGGAAGCTGTATTGTGACAAAGTGAGTCAGGCAGTACACCCTTTTATCCATTTATTATTGTTTGGCCAGCATTCATTGCGAAGAGTCATTGACTGCTTCGGGGTCTCTGCTTTCTGCTACACTATCAATACAGGGCTCTTACTGGGAGTCTTAGATATCCTGTCACTAGCCTGCACCATGAAGACCTTGAAGGCCTGGTTCTGCAGGACCAGCTCCTCCACATGCTCCAACAGATTACAGGTGGGGTAGATGTTGAGGGGCATCAACTCATAACCCTAGATCTTGGCCTAAGTATTTGCACTGTTGGCCAGTTATTCAACTCTCCCTCTCTACTCACAATGATGAACTCTTTGACATAGCTCTGGCTAGTTCATTCTGTAGAAGGAGCTGCGGGCTGCATTCCCACCCAGCTCCTGCACAGCTAGCTTTATACCCGAAATAACAACACAAAAATTGTATTCTTTTAAACACTGCCTGGCCCATTATCTCTAGCCTCTTACTTGCTAACTCTCACATTTTGACTAACCCATTTCTAATAATCTGTGTAGCACCATGAGGTGGTGGCTTACCAGGAAAGATTCAGCATGTCTGACCTGGCAGCTGGCTCCATGACTGCTGGCTCACTGCTTTCTTTCTCCCAGCATTCTGTTCTGTCTACTCTGCCTATCTAAGCTGCTGTTATATCAAAAGCCAAGGCAGTTTCTTTATTAACCAATGAAAGTAAAACATAGACAAATGACCCTCCTCCATCACCACTCTTTATAATAAGGAGCTGCTTTCATACCCTCAGAATTGGCTCTCACATACCTACATCATCAGGGCAAGATCGACTGTGTTACCCAAGCTACAGGCAGGGGCCACTCTTCCAAGAGCTGCAGCTGATAAAGGGCAGGGATAACTCTCCTAATATTATGAGAATAGGATCATCCCTGCAACCTGCCACAAGTTACAAGGGAGGGTAAGCAATCTTTCCTACACCCATACCATAAGAAGATGAAAGGAGGGACCAGATCTCACATACTCACATTATCTAGGTTGGTTCACCTGCAGCCCAGCACCCTAATCAATAGGTTCAGAGTAGTAAAACTCTGCTTTACTACCTATGGAGGTGCAGGACCAGCTTTCTAAGGCATTGAATCTGGTAAGGAGCTCCCTCATGCACCACAGGCAGCAGTGGCAAGGGGAGGAGGACATCTTTCCCTAGCCCTTACCACCACATGGCAGATTAGTGGGTGTGGCCAGCTCTTCCACTCTCAGAACCTCAGGGCCAGCTCAGCTGTGCGTCTCACAATAGGGTTCACTCAACTGTGCTGCCCAGGCTAGAAGCAGGGCCTGCTTCAATGAGTGCTACAGCTGGTAAGGGGAGGGTCAGCTCATTCATGTGCATCCAGCAGTGAGAGGATAATGATAAAGGAGACATCTCTCCTCCAACCATACCACCCCAAGACAAATGAGTAGTGGTGCCAGTTCTCCCACACTCAGAACTTCAGGGATGACTCGCCTATACCCCTGTAAACAGTGTCATCTCTACTTGTTGATCAAGCAACGTACTGGCTCCACTCTCTTGAGTTTTGCAGCTGGTAGAGACAAAGAAAACTCTCCCGATCTTATGACATCCTGGACAGCTCTCCCATCTGCCAGAGTCAGTGAGCAGCATCTCTCCCCAATCCATGATACCACAGGGCAGATGAGGGGCAGTTAAGGTCAGATCCAACAAGCTCAACTTTCTTTGCCGGGCTCACCCATGCCCCTATCAACAGGACCTGATCCACTGTGCTGTCACGAGGAGGAACAGAACCCATTCTCCCTAGTGTTTTGGTGAGTGACAGCATCAACCCTGTACAGCTCTTTCCTCTTTGCCTAAGGTGGTTTCAGGAGCTGTGGACATCAACACAGATCAAGGCTGCAGCAGATCCATGTACCCAGACATGAACCCTGGCTGCAGCCACGCTCCAGCGAACACCCAAGTTTAGCCCTGGTTAGCAACCAAGTAGCCCACCTCAGCCCACTCCTCACTATTTAACCTCTTCAGATGTGCCTCTCTCCACAGTACATGAACTGTTCTTTCTGTCTCTCCCATACCACACCATACATTTGCTCACCATTGTAGTGCCTGACTGCCTGGTTCCTTGATTTACTGGGCAGCCTGTATCATAGCCATTCTCGTGGACAGTTCAGGAGATGCCAGTTCAGTCTAGGACAACTCTGAGAAGATGTATGTGGGTTGTGGGCCACACAGCATTAAACCACTCATCTTCTCATTTCTATGTGTCTATTTGTTAACTAGGATTCCAGCAGACATATCAAACCACTGAAACTACTCAGTGTTTCTTGGCAGATTTCATTGCCATAAATATTCTTTTTCCTTTAAGGGACTATTCCTTCTAAACTAAAATATTCCTGCCTGGTAATATGATAAAAATGTGTTTAATAGTCAAAAAGATAAGAATTGTGCATAGAAAAATGTCCTGTGAACAACTGGCCACACTTCCAGATGTGAATGCAATACTTTATACAAAGAATTCTCTGAATATCAAGTGGAAAACCAAGAGATACAAAACTAGCAGCCTTGAACCAATCTGAAAACTGCCCTTCAGTTTTGCTATTTGTATAACAACGGATTTAGACCTGCCTTCCAGATATTCTGTGCATAATGCGTTAATCAGAACTGTGTTGTCTAGCCACCTCACTTCTCAGTACATATTAAATTTGATCTTTGAGAATGAAAGAATGAAAGAACAAAAATATATTTTCAGGAGGAAAAGATCTTGACTTCACCTGCATCCAGGGGGAGCTTATAATCTTGACATTCTCATTTAATTTTTCCATCAAGTTAAGAAAATTCTGATCTTTATAATCAAAACGATTCTGGAAAACAGTGGAGCAGATGACATTGCAGGGAGCACAGCTCAAGATGAACGTGGGGTCACAGGGTAAACCTGAACAAACAATTGGAAAAACATACCATTAAAATGGACAAAGAGAATGTTTTGGTTTTGTTAACAGGTAAAGAGTCATTAGAAGTTGCAAACCATATCCTATCTACAATTTTCCTACCAGCTATGCATTCATTATATTGGAATCAATGTATCATTTTAATCTTAAATTTGAGGTGGCCTCATCCTCAGTAGTTGAAGAAGAACAGACCATATCTGATATAGCAATTTTTACACTTTAAACTAACTGGTACTTGAAAGAAAACAAAAGGTTTTTAAGCCTGAAATTTCTAGTGTTTGAAACAGAATTGTTTCTTACTGCAATATCTAATGACTCTGTAACACTCAGATGAAAATAGAAAAGTGTACACCTGGAAGATCTCAGCCACAGTGAGTAAACCAAAGAAGCAAGTATTGATTCTAGGAAGGAGGAAACTCGCTGCAGGTAAGTTCTGGTAGTAGAAGAAAAGATGTGGGGAGAATTCTTCCTCGTTACTTGAGAATAATGTGTAATTTCAAGAACAGCCACTTTCATGTGGATTTGTTTGCATTACTAAATAAAGTGAAAACTTTCTTATTACAGTTAAATTCCAAGAGGGAAAACAATATGAGGACAGTAATAGAAACTTCCCTTTTCTCTTTTCATCATTGAAAACAATGCATTTTCTCCAGAGGAAGTAAACGTAGTACTTGAAAAGAAGACACAAAGTATAAGAAAGTCAGTGCTAGATAGAGAGCTGTGCATTCAAAGTAATTTCTGCTGTTTTAGAGACCAAAGTTCAGTTCTGAGCAGCCTCCCAGTGGCTCATAACTTTCTATAACCCCAGTTTTATGGGAATAGGATACAATTTTCTTACTTCTGTGGCACCAGGTACACAAGTGGTGCACACATGTATATGCAGGCAAACATTTGTATACATAAAATAAAAATAAACAATCTTTTTAGTTAAAACAAAGAGTCCCGTGGGAGGATTCAATCAAAAAAATGGGAGTGGGGTGACCAGAAAGGTGAGGGTAGGAAGGTGTGTTTGAAACACATGTTACACTCCTATAAAATACCTATATGAAACACACACTATATACAGCATTAGCAACAATAATGTTTATTTTTTAAAAGATGTAAATGATGATTATGTTCAAACTCTACACAGCATATTTGAGAAACAGTGTAGTTTCTAGATTTGTAAACATCTCACAAAATCATCATTATTAAATTGCTATGTTGATCTAATGCTTAAAATTTGAAAAATGTTGAAATTTCTTTTTTATACTTATTTTTATTTGTGTTCATGAATTCACAAGTGTGTGTGTATTCTGTGTGTGTGTGTGTGTGTGTGTGTTATATCTGTGGAGTCGAGGAGAGCATGTCAGATATCACGGAACTGCCTTACACTGGCACTTGGAACCTATTGCTGCTTCTTTGAAGGAGCATTTTCTCTCAAGTGATAAATCATCTCTTCAGCTCTCAGAAAAGTTTCTTCTGATGTTTTTTCTATAGTGAATTGACTTTGAAAAATGATAAATACACTTTACTGGTGTGGAAGAATTGTCTGAATTCTGTCAATCATGTTTTAAATAAACGTTGATTGGCCAGGCAGGAAGTATAGGCAATAAAACCAGACAGGAAGTAGAGGTGATGCAAGGAGAACAGGAGAATTCTGGGAAGGAGAAAGTTGATCCCTCCCAGTCCTGCACAGACCACCAAGGAAGCAGGATGTGACCTGCCAGCTGAAAAAGGTACCGAGCCATATGGCAAAAATAAATCAGAATAATGGGTTAATATAAGTCATAAGAGCAAATAAGAAGCCTGAGCTAATGGGCCAATTAGTTTTATAACTTATGGAGACCTCTCTGTGATTTTCTTTGGGGCTAAACAGCTGTGGGAATCGGGCAGGACAGAAAACCCCAACAAGCAGGCCTCTTCATGTTACAGAATGGCCCCCATGTGGATAACTGCATCCACAGATAGCCTGGAAAAGCTTGGGAAAGACTAGAGTAAAACATTTCAGATTTCAGCCGTAGCAGGAAAAAAGCTGCACTGTTTTAAAATGCCAGTTTTCTGAGCCATCCTGCCAGGGAAAACTTTGATTCTTTTAAGCAGGTGGTCCCGATTTTTGAGTGTTGTTTTATGGACACACTGTTGCAGCTTGCTTCCTGGCAAGGACCTTGAAAATGCCATAGAGTTATGGCAAAAAACGTGGCTACAACCAGTACCTTCATCATGAGGGGCTAATTTCATAAAGCTAAAGAATGGGCTGGATCTAGTAGTCAAAGCCATAGTTTTAATCTTCTCCATATTCCTTAGCAAATTAAAGACTCACATGGTCAGAAAAAGAGAGATATACTGTAAAGAGTGATTCAAAGAGGAAGAAAACCTCTAAATGGTTTACAGTGTGCTAAAAATATATACAGGCCAAAGGTTAAAGTTTTCAAAGAAAAGAAAGAAAGAAAGAAAGAAAGAAAGAAAGAAAGAAAGAAAGAAA
>JABTXL010020415.1:0-48701 GCA_025134845.1 Neodon shergylaensis
TTCATAATTATAATGGCATATGTATGACCTGGTGAATTGTCTCAGGAATACTGCTCCTCTTGGGTACCCAAGTTTGATTCTGAGCACCACAACATATTGGACAGAACTCCCTGTAATTGCAGGTCCTCAAAATCTGGTGCATTCTTCTGGCCCTTTTAGTGCAACAGGTATGCAAATGCCAAAAAGATAGGTCTATATTTTATTATATATTTTAAATAGGTTTTCTTTGTGTGTTATCTTAAGAAAGAATGAAATTTAATTTAGATGTAGGATTTTGACCAGTGTGTATAACATGTGTATCCCAGGTACCAGTAGTGACCAGAAGACAGTGTCTAATCCCCTGGGACTGGAGGTACAGTCACTTGTGAGCTGTCTTGTGGGTGCTGGGTATCAATGGCCCTGTGGATGAGTCACCAATGTTCTAAGTGCTGAGCCTTCTACTCAGCCTCATGAACATGTCATTAAAAATAATAAAATGTAAAAGGATGATCTAAGTTCATATTTTCCTCATTCTTTAAGACACAGAAGAAATAAGAGATTGATAGCATTGGAAACTAATTTAGACTGGATCTAAAAGAATTTCTGAGCCCAAATCTCCTCAAAATCAGGGAAAAGTACAAATAAGGATCAGTAAACAAACTGACAATTCCATCCAAAATGGAGGATGGTCACTGCTTAATAAAGAGACTGCCTTGGCCCATTTGATAGGCCAGCCCTTAGGTGGGTGGAGTAGACAGAACAGAATGCTGGGAGTAAGAGGGAAGTGAGACAATCACCATGCCTCTCCTCTCTGGGACAGATGCGATGGAACAAGCCGCCAGGTCAGACATGCTGAATCTTTCCCGGTAAGACACCACCTCGTGGTGCTACACAGATTACTAAATATGGGTTAAGCAAGATATGAGAGTTAGCCAAGAAGAGGCTAGATATAATGGGCTAGGCAGTGTTTATATGAATACAGTTTGTGTGTTGTTATTTCGGGGCATAAGCTAGCCAGGCGGCCAGGAGCTGGACGGCAGGAAGGCTGCCCGCAGCTCTCTCTCTCTACAGACAATAAAAGTCTTTAAAACATGGTTAACTATTTAACCAACACACTTGGCTGCAATTGGAGCCTACAAACTCACATATCATATGTCCTCCTGCTTGAGTTCTGTCCTCGTGTAAGGAGAGAATAGTAACTTGTAGGCATGAAGGCTCACTTGTAGGAATGGTATCATATTATGTTTCCCAGGTGCCTGGAACACCTTAAGTTAGGAGCTTTGTTTTGTGGTGACTCAAAATGACATTGAGGTTATGAGGACATGGACTGAAGTCACTTTAAGGCTAAGGTGACCAGGCATTGACAAAGAGGTGTGGAATTTGAGTGAACTATTAGGGATGGAGGTTTGTGAAAGCCTGAGGATCAAATGCCAGAGAGCAGTGTTTAGGCTGTATTTGAGGACAAACTGCCGTCAACTGACCTCTGTCCATTCAGCTCTGCTGGGTCTTCCCCATCTAGTTTTTCCACTCTTTTTTGGCATCTCATGTAGCTATAGTGACAACATCCTGCAGACCCCACTCTGAGGACTCCACCAAGAATTTAAAATACCTCAGTCTCCACCTTGTCAATCCCTGGTACCTGCCTGCCTGGCAGGAATAAGGATATTCTAAGAGACATTGATATCTCTCCCCTTGGCTAACAAATAGTGAAACAGTAGACACCCACAAAGTACTATTTTTTTCGGGAATTTCACTGCGGGAAAAGACTGACTCCTCCAGATGAGAATGTTTCTACTGAAATTTACTCCCATTTATTCCTTATCTGACTACCTTGAAGGAAGGGAGCTTGGAGGAGGGTTTCAGAGATAAGAAGAATTTCATTATTTGGCTTAGTTACACTAGTTAATTGTGTTTATCTCTTGCCAGATATCTTCACCTTTTAGGAACACAAGGATGCGTTAATGGTCTTAGTTTCATCACTCTTCCAAATAGATCAAGCTGAAACAAATATCATGTTTATAATTTTTATTAATACTTTGTTCTTTTTTTCGTTTCTATGTTTGCTTTTGTTTTAAAGAATATTGTCACCAGGGCTGGAGAGATGGCTCAGAGGTTAAGAGATTGCCTGCTCTCCCAAAGGTCCTGAGTTCAATTCCCAGCAACCACATGGTGGCTCACAACCATCGGTAATGGGGTCTGGTGCCCTCTTCTGGCCTGCAGGCATACACACAGACAGAATATTGTATACATAATAAATAAATAAATAAATATTTAAAAAAAAAGAATATTGTTACCATGAATCTGTGGCTGGCCTGGAACTCACTATATAGACTTGTTTTTTCTATAAGATCAGAGAGATTTGCCCACCTTGTCCCCAGTGTACCTGAATTATAGGTGGGTGCATTACAGACAACTAGTTTGTGATTTTTTTATAGCTTTTTTATGACAGGGATTCATTTTTAGCCTTGGCTTTTCTGGAACTAGCTTTCTAGACCACTCTGGCCTTGAATTTGCAGAGCTCCACCTGTCTATGCTTCCCAAGTGTTAGGATCAAAGGCATGTACCACAACCATCCAGTGTAACTTTGTTCTTTTAATTGACTTAATAAAGGTAAGTTGCTATGCCTGGCTGGTTACTGTAGCCAGGAAACATGATGTGTCCTACCTTCAGTAACAAAAGACTCCCATCAAATGCTGCCCTCTTGCCATAAAGTCCCTTGACTTTCAAGTCTGAGCAATATTGGTTTTTTTTTTTTTTTTTTGGATTTTCGAGACAGGGTTTCTCCGTAGCTTTTAGTTCCTGTCCTGGAACTAGCTCTTCTAGACCAGGTTGGCTTCGAACTCACAGAGATCCACCTGCCTCTGCCTCCCGAGTGCTGGGATTAAAGGCGTGCACCACCACCGCCTGGCCAATATTGCTTTTCTTTATCTTTGAGTGTGCTATGATTCATGAAGAAACTAGGACAGTGTCCTGTCCTTATTCTACAGATGGTAAAATGCAAGCACAGAGATAAGTGATTTTGGATATACTTAAGTATAACCAATCATCTTAGCCATTCCAAAATTTTAATGACTTACTAAATGAAGTCAGCTAAGCCTGTCATAATAGCACAGGCATATGGCCATGATACTTAGGAATTGAGGGGATTTCATAATTTCATAGTCATCCAAGGTGAGAATGTTGTTAAATTCTAACTTTACTCCATGGTGATCTGATAAGACACAGATGGTTACTCTAAATTTTTTGTATCTGTGGAAGTTTGCTTTGTTACTGAGTATGTAATCAATTTTCCAGAAGGTTTCATGAGATGCTGAGAAGGTATATTCTTTCCTGTTTGGGTGGAATGTTCTATAAATGTCTGTTAAGTCCATTTGATTAATTACATCTGTTATTTCTCTTATTCTGTTAATTTTCTGTCTGATTGACCTGTCCTTTGGTGAGAGAAGAGTGTTGAAATCTCCTACTATTAGTGTGTGGGGTTTGATGTGTGATTTGAGTTCTAGTAAATGTTTCTTTTACATATGTGGGTGCTTTTATATTAGGGACATAGATATTCAGAATTGTTCCTGATATGAGTAAAAAGTGTCCTTTTCCATCTCTTCTGATTGATTTTAGTTTGAAATCAATTTTGTTAGATATTAGGATAACTACACCCTCTTGTTTCTTAGGTCCATTTGCTTGGAAAACATTTTCCCAACACTTTACTCTGAAGTAGTGTCTTTCAGGTTGAGGTGTGTTTCTTGTAAACAGCAGAATGTTGGGTCCTGTTTTCATATCCATTCTCTTAACCTGTGCCTTTTTATAAATGAATTGCTTCCATTGATATTAAATATTATTAATGACCAATGGTTGTTAAGTCCGGTTATTTTTTTGGTGGTAGTGTTTGTGTGTGTTTCCCTTCTTTGAGATATGCTGGTGGAAGGTTGTCAGATGTCTGTGCTATTGCGGATGTTGTTGGCTTCCTTGGGTTGAGACTTTCTGTAATGGATACATATTGTTTAAATCTGTTTTTGTCATGGAATATCTTGTTTTCTCCATTGATGATGAAGAAAGCTTTGCTGGGTATAGTAGTCTGGGCTTGCATCCATGGTCTCTTAGTGTCTGCAGCACATCTATCCAAGATCTTCTGGCTTTGATGGTTTCCACAGAGAAGTCAGGTGTAATTCTGATAGGTTTACCTTTATATATTCCTTGACATTTTTCCTTTGCAGCTCTTAATATGCTTTCTTTATTCTGTATGTTTTTTGTTTTGATTATTATATGGCAAGGAGATGGGTTTTTTTTGATCCAGTTTATTTGGTGTTCTGTAAGCTTCTTGTATGTTCATAAGAATATCCTTCTTTAGGTTGGGAAAACTTTCTTCTATAATTTTGTTGAATATATTTTCTGTGCCTTTGAGCTGGAATTCTTCTTCTACTCCTATTATTCTTAGGTTTGGTCTTTTTATGGTGTCCCAGATTTCAATGAATCTATTTTCTTTATAGTATCTTCAGCACCTGAAATTTTTTCTTCTATCTCTTGTATTGTGTTGGTTATACTTGTCTCTGTATTTCTTTTTCATTTACCTAGATTTTCCATATCCAGCCATCCCTTGTTTGTGTTTTCTTTATTACCTTCATTTTGGTCTTTAAGTCTTGAACTGTTTCCTTTACCTGTTTGTTTCTTTTTCTTGGCTTTCTTGGGTATCTTTGAGAGATTTGTTAATTTCTTCCAACTTTTTGTTTGTCTTCTCTTCCATTTCTTTAAGGGGGTTTTTCACTTCCTGTTTAAGGGTCTCCATCATTTTCTTAAGGTTATGTTTAAAGTTGATTTCTTCTACTTCTTCTGGGTTAGGGTGTTCAAATCTTCCTGTTGTGTGTTCACTTGATTTTGTTATTATCATGTTGCTTTTCAGGTTGATTGAGGAATTCTTTCATCGGTGCCTGCCCATCTCTTCTTTCAAATGAGGCCAGGAGAGTCTTGGCATCTTGATATAATCTTTGCTGTGGTAGACTGTGTACTTGGGAGTTTTTCTTGGTCTGCCCTCTCTTAGGTCCCCTCAGGACTGGAGCAGGCTCTCAGATCCCCTCCACTATGAAGCAGGCTGTGCTGGAGGATCTAAGGACCCTGCAGATGAACGGGAGTGCTTGGGGGCAAAATGAGATGGGGTAAAGAAAGCCCACAGCTGGGAACATGCCATGCTGGATGGCCAGCAAAGTTTAGGGAATTGGACAGACCCAAGGTGAACAAGACAAATACAAGTGATTTCTGCTGCTGTGAATCACATTGCCTGCCTTGATGAGAATAAGGTCGGGCATAGTCAGTTTCTTGAACAAAACTTTGAAACATAAGTATATTTGAACTTGCCAGAATGATAGAATACACGCTTACTTTTTAAGAATCAGAGATTGCTAAGTATCTTTCAAAAGAGTGACTATGTCCATGAAGGTAGACTAATCCTCTACAAAGTACCTAGAGGGAGAGGAAAGCCAACATTCTCGCTTCTGCCTACTGCCTAAGCGATCTGAAGCCCATTCTACATCCTATACTGAGCAACAAGATTTTTTTTTTACTATTGCTTATGGTAAGGTCAGGGAATTTCCTGGAATCCAAGTCACATAATGTTGGGAGGAACAATGATTGCAATCAGGTGAGAGCTTGGGTCTTAGCAAGACATTTGTAAAAGTATGAAGATCACCAAAACCATAACCAGTGAAAGAAATACACTCTATCTCTGAGTTCCGATTCAGTGAAATAAACTAACCCTAGCCCTGAAACCAGAACTAAAGAAACACATCCTGACCCTAAAATATGAGCCAACGAATACACTGGAACTAGAACCAAGTAAGCCTCTGACCAACTGAACATAAAACTAAGCACTCCCTTGGCAGGAAAACCATCAATCAATAACTGAGCATAAAACCAGCTAATCCCCAAGTATGAAGTCTATCCAATCTGAGCTTGTCTAAGATCAAGGAGATTGAAAACTGAACACTTCCCTTCCTGAAAATCTTCTCCCTGGAGAAACTCTACCCTTAAATATCCTTAGAAAAGTTTCTGTAGCGGGGCGGTGGTGGCGCACGCCTTTAATCCCAGCACTTGGGAGGCAGAGGCAGGTGGATCTCTGTGAGTTCGAGACCATCCTGGTCTACAAGAGCTAGTTCCAGGACTGGCTTTAAAAAAGAAAAAGAAAAGTTTCTGTGTCTGCTTAGTTCAGAGTTTCTCTTCCACACTCTTTTAGAGCCAGTCAAATTCCTGGATTCCTCCCCTAATGAATCTTGAAATAATTTTGGGTGAAGATTTTCTTTTGCTGGCACAGATCAGAACCTCTGCTTGGTAGTTCCTTCACGGGAACATAGCTGAGGTAATAGCTTTTTTTTCTATAACCATAGTGGATTGCTACATTTCTGGAGAGATTTCCCCTTAGCAGAGTGAAGCAGAAGTAACAACTTGGGCAGTAGTTGAGATGAAAGAATGCTTCTCATGGGAATCTTCCTTGGGAGCAAAGCAGATATCAGCTGTAAATGGCTCTTTCTCAGAGAAGAGCAGGTTTGCAATATTTTGTTGGGAGACCATCCCACCCTGGATCCCAGCTGCAGTTATAGCCTGACATCCTGACAAATCAGGACAGCTTTTCCCCATACATTTGTAGGTAAACAGGATACGTTCCCTTTACAGTTGTAGGTATAGCTTCACTTCCTAATAAATCAGGATATTTTTCTCCTCACAGCTATAGGCATACACAGGATATTTCCCTCCACAGCTGTTCATATTGCATGACTTTCTTACAAGTCAGGATACCTTTCTTCTTATGTTCCCAGAACACCTTCCCTTACAGCTGTATGTATAGCCTGACTGGTTGAGACACTGGGACACCTTTATCTTCATATCTATAACACTTGTAGGCATATCTGGACTTCCCAACAAGTTAGGATACCTTTTTTTTCAGAGTTGTAACATTTTCAGGGATAGCCTGACTTCCTGACAAGTTAGGACATTTTCTTCTGGAACTGTAACACTTGCAGTGCACACATATCAGCATTGATACACACACACACATACAATTATACTCATGTATATGCATGCATGTTATGCACACCCAAACTTACCCAGAAGAAATAGAAATTCTGAGTAGACTACGGTTATCTGGGTAAAGAAACCTAATTGAGAAAACACCTCCATCAGATAGACTGAAGACAATTCTGTAGAGCATTTTCTTGATTAATGATTCATATGGGAGGGCCCAGACCATCATGGGTGGTTCCATTTCTGGTCTGGTGTCCCTGGGTGTTATAAGAAATCAGATTGAGCAAGCCCTGAGGAGCAAGCCAGTAAGCAGCACCACTTCATGTCCTCTGTGTCAGCGCCTGCCTCTGGGACATGGAATAAATTCTTTCTTCCCCATGTGCTTTGTGGTCATATTCTTTCCACACAACAGCTGGAAGCAAACCAGGCTAACTTTTCCTCAATAAAAAGATTAACTTGGCAATAAGAAAAAGCAGAAGCCTGGTGGCTTTTCTGATCAATTTACCCAACATTTAAAGAAACAATACCAATTGCTCAAAAAGTGTTCAAAATATTAGGAAGAAAGATACCAAGGAACATTTAAAGACATCTTTATGAGTTCCAAGAGACCAGAAATCTTACACATAGCTTCTGAGTTGGAAAATTAGGCAGCTGCTTTGGAATAGAGCCCAGCCGTTCTTCAATACACGAATCAGAGTGTTACTATAGATTCTGCGGCTCTACTTACTGCTGAAAAGCCAAGGAAAGGAAACATGTTTCCACACTTCAAGCACAAATGTTGACTTTTTTTGTTTATTGTTTCTTGGCAGTATTGGTCATAATGACGTGAGGATGGGCACAGTCCAAACTAGTGTACAATCAATCAAATGGAGCATCTTCTAAAATTCTTTCCTGTGGTTTAGCAGAGCATAACATAGTAGCACATGTGTGGAGATCAGAGCACGACCTCTGGGTGTTGGTTCTTCTTGTCCACCATGTGGGTGTCAGCAATGAAAATCAGCACGTGCCTGCAGCAAGCAGCTTCCTCTTTCCCTCCCCATTTCTTTCCTTCCTTTGTTTGTCTTTCTGCCTAACTGTCTTTCTTCCCTCCCAGTTCTCCTCTCCCTTTCTGTTTGCATCCTTCCCTCCTCTCTCCTTCCCTCCTTCTCTCCCCTGTCACTCCACTTTTCTCTTTGTTTTCTATGCCTGTGTTTAACCTAGTCCTTCTGGTCCTCCTACTGCCTGATATCCCAAGGGCTGAGGTTACAGACCCAGACATTGCAGTCCTGGTCATGTGCAGTATTCCTTTACTGCGCCTTCTGAATGGTTTTTACATGTGACTGTGCACATGCAACCAATGTAGGATTTTGGCTGTTTCCTTTGTTAATCTTCATTTTAGCAAGCAAAAGACTTTTCTTTCTTTCTTTTCCTTTTTTTGATACTTAGTCTCTCTATGTCCTGGAACTTCTGTGTAGACTAGACTCACCACAAACTAGCAGAGATCTTGCCTCCACCTCCCAGGTGGTAAGACTAAAGGTACCACCACACCATGACTTAGATTATCAATTTCTTTTTATCAACGTGATGTGTCAATCACGCAAGCTTTCAAGTCTTCAGTTTGTTTGTTCTTCAATGCTAAATCTTTCTTGGATCTGGGTCTGATTTTCTTCCTCTGTAGTGATAACTTTTTTTGAATTTGTTCTTCTTATTGGTAGGGTATCTTTTTATTTCCTTATCTATGAGCTGCATGATGCTAATTCTTTCTTGGATCTGGGTCTGATTTTCTTCCTCTGTAGTGATAACTTTTTTTGAATTTGTTCTCCTTCTTATTGGTAGGGTATCTTTTTATTTCCTTATCTATGAGATGCATGAATTATGACCAGAAATCATGATGAGGGCCTGGAGGAGTTATCTGGGACTAGGGTACATTTTGCAGTCTCCAATATTTCAGAGATTCTCTGAGTCTCAGAAAGGTCTGACAATGTCCAACTTGGCTCAGATATCTGCTTTCCTTGGAGTACCTGGTCAGTTACCTATCTTCTTGACAAGTGAGAACTACCTCCTTGCTCAGCACAGTGGCTTTCTTCTTCCCACAGTGATTTCTCCCAACAATCCCATCTCATCTGGTTATCATTTCTGAGGAGTTCTTTAGGCTTTCTAGCTGGCTGGTAGTACTTACTTTCTCTTGCTTTTCAGTTTTGTTAGAAATTTCTCTTTGTTTAAACATGTAAAAAAAACTATTTTCTGCAGCTTTTCAGAAAAGCTCCCAAGAGCCTGGGGTCAGCAGACCAGTGCTGGCAACACAAGAGATTATTTTCAGATCCAAATTTGGGGCAAAGTTTTCTAATTTGTCAGTTTGCTAGTAAGAAAAGCCACCCTGGTTTATAAAAGTGAAATTATATCTCAGAGTTTACTTTATTGAAAATGACATCTGCCATAGTTGGCTGTTTAACTCAGTGCTGGAGCACTTGCTTAGCATGTATAACACACGGGGCTCAGGTATCAGAAAAGAGGAGGGAAAAGAATGTCGAATTATAAATCTTCTTTTTATTGTGTCCCAGGCTTTATTTATTATTTAAGAACAAAATGATGAGCGACAAGCTCACGAACAACAGCGTCACTGAACGTCATCTCCCCCCACCCTTTTTGTGCTTCTGATCCCTCCTCAGTAAAAAAGCTTAACCACAAGGCTGTGGTGGCTCCAGGTTCTGTCTACTTCTTTCTTTCTTGCCTCAGCTCACCTCATCCCCAGGCAGAGCTGGCGCCTCAGTATAAAAGCCCAGAGCAATGACGGAAACAGAAGGAAAGGCCTCACCCCCAGGAAACGGGACTGGAGAGTAGCGTGTGGTAAAGTGTGGGCTCCCATAGCTTGGGGCACCAAAATGAGGCCCTGGGGTAGAGGAAAGGCTATAGCCCCCCTGGGAAAGAAGACCTGGCAGCCTCATACTCTTCTCGTTGATCATTTGCCCTTCTGGCGACGGTTACAGAATCACACTCGGAACACATCCTTTTCCAGGAAAAGCTGCTTAGCGATAACGCTAATCTGCTGTAAGGTGGGTTTCTGATGCTGCAGAAACATGATCTCCAGGTTCCCCTCACGGGGTTCTCAATGCTCATCTGCTTTCTCTTTCGAGCCTGCACCTGGGTCTCAGCTTTGCCTATCTCCAGAAGGTTCTTGTTGTCGCGTTCTCTACCCACTTCTCCAGCAGGGGGCGCAACTTACACATGGTTTTGAAGCTGAGCTGCAGCGCTTCAAAATGGCAGATGGTGGTCTGGCTGAACACCTTTCCAAAGGGAACACCCAGGGTGAGCCCCACATCCGCCTAGGTGTACCCCCAAGGTGATCGTCTTCTGCTTCAGCAGCTTGACAAACTGTTCTAGCTCCTTCTGCAGGGCTTTCATGTCCTGGGACTCCTTGAGACTTGGTTCCACCTTCTCCAACTTCACGGTACCGGACCTAGGGGAGGCCCCCTTTGCATTGCTCTCCACTCCTGCCTGATCCTCTTGCTGCAAAGTCTCCAGGTCAACTTGGGACACTGTGCCCACTCCAATCTGAGGTCCACAGTATGCCATCCCTCCACAGAACTCATACAGCGGGGGACAAGGGGAGATCCCCAGAACCTCTGAGCCTGGCCCAAGCCCTGGCCCAATTCCAGGCCCACCTTGAAGCCCTTAGAAGATTGTCCAAGTCCAAGGGTCCATCCAGCCTGGCTCCAGCCCTCCCGATCCATCACACCCACTAAGTTGGGGCGAGAAGGCAAGGTCTGAAGCCAGGTGTGCAGCCATAGGGAAGGTGGGCACCCCAAGCCGGGGGCCTGATGGAAGGAGGGCTCCCCTAAGGAATGCTTAAACCTCTCTCCCTCCCTCCTCCCCAATCCCACCCGCTAGCCTTCGGAACTATAAATCATAGTAACAACCACCAAGATTTCATGAGTGCAGCAGCTATGTCATTTCTAGAAGACAGCATTTTGTATCCTCCAACTCGTCCAGGAAGACTGGACTCTTTCTTTGCAGATTACATATGTTGTTCTTCAGGGTTTCATAGTATCAAGAGACTGGTAAAGCCTAGAGGCAATGTATACATTCACACAAACGGAATACAAAAATTTTTCATCTACCATATCCCTAGATCTATGATTTCTGCTACTATAGTAATCGGCCTGGGTCTGAGTGCCTGGAGTCCAGGATTTTACTGGAACTCCAGCTTCCATCTTTATGTGATAAAACATTTTACAATTTACAAGTGAAAAATAAATTATTCGAAGAACTCATATACGTTCATGTTCAAGAAACCTGTTATATACTATCAGAGTGTGAGCAAGCAGGGTGTTTTTCTCAGCCAGGATATTTACTGACAGGCAGGCTGCATATTACAATTACAAAAAAGCATCAATAATTTCATTATTTTTCTTGGAAGGTAACCTTGTAAAACATCTTAACAGAACTAGAAATATAGGGCTGGAGAGATGGCTCAGTGGTTAAGAGCACTGTCTGCTATTCCAGAGGCCCTGAGTTCAATTCCCAGCAACCACATGGTGGCTCACAACCATCTGTAATGATGTCGGGTGCCCCCTTCTGGCCTGAAGGCATATATTATATACTAAATAAATAAATATTAAAAAAGAATTAGAAATCTAAATTTTTATATATGAACACAGTCAGATGAATTTAAATCTTTTGGATGCATACCCACTCATCAACAGTTTTCTTTTATACATCAGGAAGCTGAAGGCCAAAATGGGTGCAAGGAATTTGTCATTACCTTTGATTACCAATGCATTCTAGCAAGAAAGGCATGTCAGCTAATGGAAATTGGGCTGCTCAACTATTGTTCTTTTAATGAGTCCCTCACTCAACTGTGTGACTTTCTAAAATATTAGACAGTCTTCTTTGATTTTGTACTTCAAAACTACTCTACAAAAAACATTTTAATATAACCTTAAGTCATATTTAAGGCTTTGTTTCAAGCCAGGAGGTGGTGGCACACGCCTTCAATGCCAGCACTCGGGAGGCAGAGGCAGGCGGATCTCTGTGAGTTTGAGGCCAGCCTGGTCTACAAGAGCTAGTTCCAGGACAGGCTCCAAAGCTACAGAGAAACCCTGTCTCGAAAAACCAAAAAAAAAATCCCTTTGTTTCGGCTATGATGTATTGACAGAAGTTTCTGTCCAACCTGTTCCCCCAAAGAAACACACAGAAGATGACATTAAAAATTCTATGAGGCATGATTAGCTCAACCAGCAGTCTTGAGACCATTCTGGATGTAGAACTCAGAGGAAACCCCAACAGAGGTCCACTGAAATATTGGATCATCTGAGCCATCTGTGTATATTAGAGATTTTTCAGGGGATCTTAATTTTTCTTAACCCAGAATAAATCTGGTCTTTCATTTCCTATGGAAACAGAAGCAAAACATCTCCAAATTAATTTATCTTTTGAATCAAATTTTGAAGTCAAGGCATTTTCAAAATATGTATGTCAGATTAATCTAGCAGCATTTATAATCAAAAGATACAGATTCAGTATGCCTTTCACTCTCTGTAGCTATTGTTCGAGGGAAATGTGTGTCTTGATATTTATTGAGCTCTACATTTTTCTCTGCTCCCCTCACTGTCTCTTCCCTCCCCCCTTCAGTCCTCCCCTGAGATCCCTATGCTCCCAATTTACTCAGGAGATCTTGCCTTTTTCTACTTTCTACTTCCCATGTAGATTATATCTATGTAAGTCTCTGTTAGTGTCTGCATTGTCATCTAAGTTCTCTGGGATTGTGGTTTGTAGGCTGGCTTTCTTTGCTTTATGCTTAAAAACCACCTATGAGTGAGTACATGTGAAAATTGTCTTTCTGTTTCTGGGTTACCTCACTCAAAATAATATTTTCTAGCTCCACCCATTTTCCTGCAAAATTCAAGCTGTTGTTTTTTTCTGCTGTGTAGTACTCCATTGTGTAAATGTTCCACATTTTCCTTATCCATTCTTTGGTTGAGGGGCATTTAGGTTGTTTCCAGGTTCTGGCTATGACAAACAAAGCTGCTATGAACATAGTTGAGCACATGTCCTTGTGGCACGATTGATCATCCTTTGGATATATACCCAAAAGTGGTATTACTGGGTCTTGAGGAAGGTTGTTTACCTAATTTTCTCAGAAATCACCACAATGACACCAACAGGGTTGCACCAGCTTGCATTGCTTCCAGTAATGCAGAAGTGTTCCCTTTTCCCCATAACCTCTCCAGCATAAGTTGTCATCAGTGTCTTTGATCTTGGCTATTCTTACAGGTGTAAGATGGAATCTCAGTGTTGTTTTGATTTGCATTTCTCTGATGACTAAGGATGTTGAACATTTTCTTAAGTGTCTTTCAGCCATTTTAGATTCTTCTGTTGAGAGTTCTCTGTTTAGGTCTGTACTCCATTTTTTAATTGGATTATGTGTTCTTTTGGTGTCCAGTTTCTTGAGTTCTTTGTATATTTTGGAGATCAGACCTCTGTCTGATGTGGGGTTAGTGAAGATCTTTCCCCATTTTGTAGGTTGTCACTTTGTCTTGTTGACCATGTCCTTTGCTTTACAAAAGTTTCTCAGTTTCAGGTGATCCCATTTATTAATTGTTCTCAGTGTCTGTGTTGCTGGGGTTATATTTAGGAAGTGGTTCCATGTGCCAATGTGTTCAAATGTACTTCTTACTTTCTCTTCTATAAGTTTCAGTGTGGCTGGCTTTATGTTGAGGTCTTTGATCCATGTGGACTTGAGTTTTGTAAAAATAGATATGAGTTTATTTTCATTCTTCTACATGTTGATATCCAGTTATGCCAACACTACTTTTGAAATATGCTTTTTTTCCATTTGATATTTTTTGCTTCTTTATCAAAGATCAGGTGTTTGAAAATGTGTGGATTGATATCTGGGTCTTCAATTTGGTTCCATAGTGTTCTTGTTTCTCATTAGATATAATATCAAGGCACAGAGATGGCCTAAGGGATCTCTTGTATTCCAAGGTTGATATTTCTTTTTAATCTGTTTGTTTAAGAGCATTTAAAGCCCAAATGACCTGGGGGACGTCTGCTTTTAATGTTCAATAGAATATTTGCTCTGGGCCGGGCGGTGGTGGCGCACGCCTTTAATCCCAGCACTCGGGAGGCAGAGGCAGGCGGATCTCTGTGAGTTCGAGACCAGCCTGGTCTACAGAGCTAGTTCCAGGACAGGCTCCAAAGCCACAGAGAAACCCTGTCTCGAAAAACAAAAGACAAACAAACAAAAAAAAAAGATCTTGAAAAATAATTTAGAAGAAACCCTCAGTTTCTTCTTCAGGTAACAAAAGACTATTGTAATATGGAAAAGCTTTATCAGATTGATTACACACAGAAAGTTTAACTCCTGTATAAAGTGCAAAGCATTGCTACAATAATTTTGTTTATAGAATTTCATTGTAATATGAATTTTCTTATGATTTTGAAGACTACACTCAAGATATTCATAGTTTCTCTCCAGGATGGTTTATTTCTTTTTTTTATTTAAATTTATTTATTTATTTATTTATTAAAGATTTCTGTCTCTTCCCCACTGCCGCCTCCCCTTTCCCTCCCCCAATCAAGTTCCCCTCCCTCATCAGCCCAAAGAGCAATCAGGGTTCCCTGCCCTGTGGGAAGTCCAAGGACCACCCGTCTCCACAGGCTGGTTTATTTCATGTATTTGGAGATTGTTGTGACAAAGGATTTACCACATAGATTACATTCATGGTTTCCCTCTGGTATGTGTTATTTTATGCCTTTGAAGATTACTGTGATCTGCAAAGCCTTTACCACACTGATTACATTCATAGGGTTTCTCTCTAGTATGTGTTCCTTTATGCCTTTTAAGATTCCTGTGAGAGGCAAAGGCCTTACCACACTCATTACATTCATAGGGTTTCTCTCCAGTATGTGTTCTTTTATGCAATTGAAGATGACTGTGCTGTGCAAAGCCCTTACCACACTGATTACATTCATAGGGTTTCTCTCCAGTATGTGTTCTTTTATGCAACTGAAGATGACTGTGCTGTGCAAAGGCCTTACTGCACAGATTACATCCATAGGGTTTCTCTCCAGTATGTTTTCTTTTATGGTATTGAAGAGCACTGTACTGTGCAAAGGTCTTACCACACTGATTACATCCATAGGGTTTCTCTCCAGTGTGTGTTCTTTCATGGTATTGAAGAGAACTGTATTGTGCAAAGGCTTTACCACACTGATTACATCCATAGGGTTTTTCTCCAGTATGTGTTCTTTTATGCATTTGAAGACTATTTCGATATGCAAAGGCCTTTCCACACTGATTACATTCATAGGGTTTCTCTCCAGTATGTGTTCTTTTATGCAATTGAAGATAATTGTGCTGTGCAAAGGCCTTACCACACTGATTACATTCATAGGGTTTCTCTCCAGTGTATGTTCTTTCATTCCATTTAAGGTAACTGTCATATGCCAAAAGTTTACAACATTGAATATATATGGAACGATTCTCTCCAGTTTGAATTCTTTCGGTCCTGCAAGGATAATTGGCACACTTAATAGCTTTACTACATTCAATACACTGTTGTATCTACACATTTGTATGAATTAGTTTTATAATAAATTCTAATTGTAAAGAGAAATCAAATACTGAGTTTTTATAACTGTGTTTAAGCTCATGTCTTGCTCTTTAATTAGGGGGTTGTCTTGCAACTTTGAAGATACCTCCGATGGTAAATTCCTTTCTTTCATGACTTACCTTTTTACTTATAATTTTTTTCTGTATGATATTTTACACATATGTGAACAGAAGTGGATAAACTCAGAGCTTTACCACCTTTATTGCATTCATAAATTCTCTTATACTGTGAATCATATTGCATATGCTATGTGAACGAGGACACCCAGAAGTATTTGCACAGTTCTAGAACTCATAGAGCTTTTTTGCAGTGTGAGTTTGTTCATGTATTAACAATGATGGTGGAAAACCAATTACTTGTATACTTGAATCAAATTCTACAAGTATATTCTACATGGGGACTAATGCTCATCTCATTGTTCTTAGAGAGAAGTATGCTGCATCTCTCTATATCCCTTTGCTCATATGCATGTATCAAGAATAATTATGGTATACATAGTAAAGAAGAATAACAAATAAAAGATTTCCCCATTGAATTCTTAGGATTTGACTTGCTGTTCCTCACAGATTTGTGGTATAGGAACTCTGATTTCTCCACAACAACTGCCTCTTTTTTTTTTTTTTTAAGACAGGGTTTCTCTGTGGCTTTGGAGCCTGTCCTGGAACTAGCTCTTGTAGACCAGGCTGGTCTCGAACTCACAGAGATCCGCCTGCCTCTGCCTCCCAAGTGCTGGGATTAAAGGCGTGCGCCACCACTGCCCAGCCGCAAATGCCTCTTGACTCTAACTGGCTCTCTCACTAAACTTCGCATGTTCACAAGAAGTATATGAGTAATACAAGATTTACTATGGGCTATTGGTTTAGTAGAAAGGTTTTCAGATTTACTTATCTTCTCTTCGGTGTGTATAAATTCTGTATTATGAGAAGCAAGAAACAAATGGATTTGGAGATCTACAACAAAGCTCTCATGGTGCTATGGCTCAAATGGTGATATCTGTTTAGGTATCATTTTCTTGACTTCTTTTTTTTTAAAGAATGTCATGCAAATGCCATTCACTCACATGAAATATGGATTCATGAGAATTTAACACTCATCAAAGCACTTAAAGCTGTGCTTATTTACACTGTTGCATTTGTTTAAAAATTCCAGGACACATTATAATTTTATCAGAGACATGTTTATCAGCTTGCACATGAAAATTACCTTTTAAATCTTCTAAAACTTTGACAATGTTCTTCAGTACTATGATCTTCTGAAATGAATCCTAAAATATAACACCAGAAAATGTATGTTATATTATTGAAAATTACACAATTTTTAAGAGACCCTTAGAACTATGACTGCTTTATTCTCCTCCTCCTTCATTTATTTAAAAAAAATATTTATTTATTATGTATACAATATTCTGTCTGTGTGTCTGCCTGCAGGCCAGAGGATGGCACCAGACCCCATTACAGATGGTTGTGAGCCACCATGTGTGTGGTTGCTGGGAATTGAACTCAGGACCTTTAGAAGGGCAAGCAATGCTATCTCTCCAGGCCCCCCTCCTCTTTCTTTTTAAATCAAATTACAGAAGAAAATCATTAAGCAAGGAAAAGTTGTTCTCTTATTTTCAAACAAGAAGGAAATGTATCTTTACCTATAGTAGTGAGGTTCCTGTAGGTCTCCAGCATCACATCTTTGTAGAGATTCTTCTGGGAAGGATCCAGCAAATTCCATTCTTCCAAAGTGAAGTTGATATTCACATCATCATAGGTCACTGCCCTCTAAAATATTTCATTCATGTGTATAATAAAAAGTATGACAGTGACAACATTGTAAATGTATACTTCTTTGACAGTATAGTCATATAATTCTGGTGTTCCCCACTCTTATTCCATGACATAAACAATCATTTTAGAAGGAAATGGAATAGGAGAGTCACTTTTGTCATTTCTGTGCCCTTTGAATGGGATATCACCTTACAAAAGAACAGTCAATTAACACAGAGAGACAAGAAAACAGATCAACAGTACATAGTGCACATCAGAAAATTTTATGAAGAAATACTAATTACAAAAAATATACAATGGACAAAGTAGGTATTGACTCATGCCTTTAAGCTCAGCACTCAGAAAGCACAGGTGGATATATTTGTCTCTGACTTGAAGGCCAGCCAAGTCTATGGAGTCAGGTCCAGGACAGGTGGAAGTACAGATTAAGACTCTGTCTCCATTACAAAATCAGTGAAATAAACATCATATAGAAAGAATTCAGAGGTTTTTACTGAAGTTCCTACAAAGAGTTATGCATTCACTTCATGTGTATTCGTGTATAATACCAATAACATTTTACTGAAGAGTCCAAGAATAAGAATATAAAAATGTATGGGAAACGCTTCTTCCAAACCTAAGGCCCCCTTGAGCCTTGTCCTTTCTCATTTCCAGGATTTTGAGGAGGCCACTGTAGTCTCTGCGGCTCATGTGAAGCTGGAGGTTCCTTTGGGTTTCAGGTCCTTTTGGGCCCTATTCTCTCACTTCTAAAATTTCAAGAATTTAACAGTAGATGTTGCCTGCCTTCCCTGCCCCTCTCTGTCTCAGGAATCCATGGCCACTAACTGTTTATTTCTAAATTTATGAGTTAACCATGTTCAATGTGTTCTGGCTGTAGCCTTGACTGACTGCCCAAGAAGCTTAAAATTTACCTCTAAATGTTCTGGTTGTTGAGTCTGATATATAATCGCCTTTCTTTACCTTCTCAGGAGACAGTCTCAGTTTGATACAAACTTGTTCTGCTATTACCCAAAGAATGGTTATCTTAATTTCTTTCCTGAATGCATCAAATATGATTAAAGGGTTTTATTTTGATACTAAAAAACTTCAAGCCGGGCGGTGGTGGCACACGCCTTTAATCCCAGCACTCGGGAGGCAGAGGCAGGTGGATCTCTGTGAGTTCGAGACCAGCCTGGTCTACAAGAGCTAGTTACAGGACAGGCTCCAAAACCACAGAGAAACCCTGTCTTGAAAAAAAACAACAACAAAAAAAAAAACTTCAATTCAAAATCATTATTCTTGAGTAAATCTGACAGGAACGTAATATAAAGTCCTAGTCTTACAACAACTACTAACATGTTACAGACTGGTAAGAAATACAAGAGTCGGGGGCTAGAGAGATGGCTCAGTGGTTAAGAGCATTGCCTGCTCTTCCAAAGGTTCTGAGTTCAATTCCCAGCAATCACAGGGTGGCTCACAACCATCTGTAATGGGGTCTGGTGCCCTTTTCTGGCCTGTAGACATACACACAGACAGAATATTGTATACATAATAAATAAATAAATAAATTTACAAAAAAAGAAATGCAAGAGTCAACTTATAAATGACAAGCTGTTTCTCATAGTCATCCTAAGTACTGATGTGATTAACTGCAGAGATAAGCCTTACCTTGTTAGTCCCCTGTGTGCTTAGGGCAAATACTGGTGCCAAGGGTTGTCTGTCTGCTCAGATATAACTAATGGACAGACAGTCCTCAAATGCTTAGAGGTCTGCAGAAAATGGCATTTCAATGTTTTACTAGAAAGTTTTTTTTTATAATGCCAGCTCTAGACAGCTTCTCTATTTTCTCCAAAGAAGACAGATAGCTACAGAAGATCTACTCAAAACTGGCTCAAATGCGGCAGCACTAGCCACTGAGCAAACCTGCCTTCCACCTCAACTACTGCAAAGACTCTCTTCAGAAGGTGGAGAAAAAGGGACACTGGAAATTGATCGCCTCAAGTTGCCTAAGGCAAAAGGTAGGCTGTTTTTCCCATGAGTCCTTACTTCACAGAAGCTTATGGAATCTTCTGGTACCTTGTGAGCCTGAAGATGGATGTTGCCCTACCACCTGCCCTCAATGACCATGGAGGACCCTGGCATAGCTGTCTAGGCAGACAGAAAGTAAGTCTCCATCAGTTTTTTTTAATATTTATTTATTTATTATGTATACAATATTCTGTCTGTGTATATGCCAGCAGGCCAGAAGAGGGTACCAGACCCCATTACATATGGTTGTGAGCCACCATATGGTTGCTGGGAATTGAACTCAGGACCTTTGGAAGAGCAGGCAATGCTCTTAACCTCTGAGCCATCTCTCCAGACCCTCTCCATCAGTTTTTGAATCAATAACTCAGGTGAAATTTATTCCTCTCAGAACTCTGATGCTGTTTGATGACTAATAACTTTGCCAGCTTAAAATCAGCAACCAAGGCTTCAGCTGCCTTCTCAGTTCTCTGTAAGATTCAGGTCACAGGTCTCAGTCTCTTTGAACCAATACAAAGTCTAGACACAGTTCACCTTGCTACCAGACTTAGAGAGAGAGACAGAGACAGAGATAGAGAGAAAGAGAGATGGGGAGAGACAGAGAGACAGAAACAGAGAGAAAGACAGAGAGACACAAAAAGACACACACACACACACACACAGAGAGAGAGAGAGAGATTCACAAAACAGATTTCAGTGTAACTTCTTACCATTCCTTTGTTTAAAGAAACTTTACAGTGATTGCTCTCAGTGGTCAGCACCCTGTACATACTAGTAACATAAATAAAAGTTGTTTTATGATACAAAGCTTAAGGTAGGAGGATCTAAAAGAGTTTAAGGATCTAAGAAAATGTTTTAAAGTGTGCAAACAAAGTGACTTAAGGTATATAAACAAGAATGTTACAGAGGACAAGAAAGTGACTTGAGATGTGTAAATGCGAGTTGTAAAGGTCTGAGGATAAAAAGGCTTAAATGTTAAAAAATACTTTAAAATGTTTAAGAAAATAAAGCCTGTTTCCGATTTCTTTCATTATGCTGCTGTAATATTTAAAGACTTCAAAATTTCATAGTCTTTACATTAATTGGAAAAATTCTAATAAGCTATCAACTGAGCTTTGGCAGAATACTACCACTATCATCATAGCCACAAGCTCAAGGTTTCAAATTTCCTTTGTTTTTTTCCCCAACTACAGACCTCAAAGATGCTTTCCATTGTCCAGAAAAACATCTCTCACAGCTTTCTGGATATAAAACAAAAGTTAGTGCTTTTAACCAGATTCATTTCTGGCATGAGTATACTGCACTTCTACAATGTAAATATCAATAAAGATTACATACAAGGGGATGTTATTATGTCTAAAACTAATAACTTTCCATAAACTTAAAAATTCACATAAGCTTCAGAGAACTGAAGAAGTCCTGAGACTTCAATCCACTTCTTACAGATCCAAAGGACTCTAGAGATAAGTCTAACCTAAAGTTCCCTTCCTGTCTGTTCCTAAGAATGTTTCTCTCCCTCTCCTGTTTTTGAGCTCCTTTCCTGAAAGCTTCCATTGTAATTTTTCCTTTAAATTCCTAAAATTTTAATGCTTGTCTCTGGTCTATATCTGTCCTAGCAGGGTTCCACTTGGTTGACAGACTCATCTAGGCATCAGCTGCTGACTACAACCTATGAGCCCTGGAATTGCCAAAAGCTGACACGGACTGATCCAGTTGACAAGAACGCAGCTTGTCTCCAGCTGGCTCAGATCAGACCTTCCCGTTTAGTGCCCATTATTCCCTGTTTACCTTTGATTGGCCTTCCAGCCTTCCTGGTCCCTAACATTTTATGCCTTGTTTCAGCTTGAAGCAGCTGCAAAAAAGAATATATTTTCCCTGTCACCAGACCAGGCTGACAAAAAGGCCAAGTCAGAGACATTAATCAAAAATAAATCAGAGGGCTGGGCGGTGGTGGTGCACGTCTTTAATCCCAGCACTCGGGAGGCAGAGGCAGGCAGATCTCTGTGAGTTCGAGGCCAGCCTGGTCTACAAGAGCTAGTTCCAGGACAGGAACCAAAAGCTACGGAGAAACCCTGTCTCGAAAAATCAAAAATAAAATAAATAAATAAATCAGAGATTTGATTCTAGTTACAAATCAAAGGAGGAAATGAAGAGTCTAAGAATAAAAGTACAAAAATGTAGATTCCAAAAATAAGAATGTAGAAATAAAGAAATATAAACTTGTAAGCCTAGGAGAAAGAGAGCAGACTGTCGGCAGTTTTCTCAGCTGCTTGAGGATTAACTATGAACAATGGGCTATTTCACTTTACAACCCATAGCTCTATTTACAAGACCAGAGCATCTCTCTGCAAACTGAGAGCTAGCCTACAATGTGAGCTGAGTCAACTTTTAGGAAATAGATATATGACCTCTGGATTATACATTATCCCTGCTATGTGAAACTGGCAGCCTAAAATGGGAGTCCACAGGGCTTCAGTAAACACTCCCTAAAGGTACCAAGAAAGGCAATAGATTACTAGTTTAACTAAAGAACTCTGTTAATAGAGACTGTAAAATAAGGCAATCTGTATCTGAGTTTTACCTTGAGATGCAAAAATTTCTTTGTTCAGACCTAATGCTTGGTGCCCCTACTATAAAAAGATGGGTTCAGAAACCTGCCTTTTGCCACAGCCTAACAAACAGCATCTCTGACTGTGGTCTCAGCTAGCTCATAAGCTTTTATTGTCCCATGGAGATTTTTTATTTATTTTATTTATTTTTATTTCTGGATTCTGATTTCTGGTTTCTTGAATAAAGTTTGCTTCTGGTTTATTAGACTTTGGTGGTCTGTTTCTGTCATTGCATGACCCCCCCATGGAACTAACATTACAAAAAAGAACTTCATGTTTAAAATAATTACAAATGGACAGATGAAAACATTAGCCATATAAATGTTGGGCATAAACAGTCAGCACAGGCAGCAGAGATGGCTGAGTAGTACTGAGGTCTTGAATAGAGAAATTTCCAGTACTTACATGGAGATCACAACTATTCATTATTCCAAGTTCAGGATTTCTGAGTTCCTGTGATCACTCAGAGGACCAGGTACCCATGTGAAGAAAGTAAGAGAGAAGCACTCGTCCATGGCATATTTGCCTCAGCTCCTGCCTCTAGGACCCTGCTGTGTTAGAGACCCAGCTGTGCCATTCTTTAATAGTGAACAACAATATAGAATTGTAACCCAAATAAACTCTTTTCTCTTCATCCCGGTTTTTTGTCATGATGTTTCATCACAACAGAAACCCTAATTAAGATGCTATCTTTGGTTGCTATGTATGAGAGACCTTCCTTCTCTTTTCTAAAGTTAAACAAAGAAGAGAGATTTGGGGGAAGGTTGGGACAGAGAGAAATAGTGGGAGGAAACACTGCAGTCAAGATGAAAGAATAAATAAAAGATAAATGAAAGAGAGAAATGAGGAAAACTGAGGGAAGATTGGGACAAGGAAAGATGAAAATTTAGCAGGGCAAATGACAAATCTTGTGGCTCCATCTCAGGTGCATGGACTTCATTTTCAAAGGGCTTAGAACGTTCTATCCCTGCTGAAGCATTAATCTAATTGACATTTAGCAATAAAACATCAAAAGTCAGAGAGCAGGGTAGGAACCTAAATGATCAGAGAACCAGTTGACCAGCCTCCAGTGACTACTATGTCTTCAGTTTCTCCATGCAAGTAGGGTGCTAATATCCTCCCAGGCCTGCCTTAGGAATCCCGACTCCTATCTGTCTAGAGTCCTCCAAACCTCTATGGTAATTTTTGGTTAGTTAGTGATTAGCTCTTCCCTGACTCCAAGCAAGCTTTATTATCAGAATATCATCAAAATATAACACATTCCCCCCTTTTGTCTAATTAAAATGTGAAGGTTTTAACTAACACAGTACAATTACATATACTACATACAATAACTATTTAACATATACAGGGAAGAATTATATTAACAATGTTCAATCTATTTGCATTTGATAAATCTAGAGAAAATGTTTTATCATCTGTCCTGTCTTAGTAAATCCAAGGTGTTCTACCTAAATTACTTTTTATCCTAACTTGTATTACCAACCATAATCTTTTTATGTCTCTTAAATTTAGATACTTTATACATTTTTGGGTTCTTTTTTTCAATTTGGTAACATGGATAATTACAATTATCTAGTCTTTAGCTCCATTAGAGAACTCAGAAGGATATAATATTATCTGACTAAACAGGAAGTGTAAAGCAAAAAAAATTAAAATGAAGAAACACCACCTGTCCATTTAAAATAAATCTTTGTCAGGCTGTGGTGGTGCAGGGCTTCAATCCCAGCACTTTTACCACAGAGGCAGGTGTATCTCATTGAGTTAGAGGCCAGCCTGTTCTACAAAGTGAGTTCCAGAAAAGCCAGAGCAATGCAGAGGAATCTGTCCTAAAAAAAAAAGGAAACAAAATGTCTTTTTGTTTCACATTGAAAACATACCTAACATGACTATAAGCATAATTATAATAAGTGATTGTTTGGCCAATTTATTCCTTTTGAGGGGCACATTTTAATCTGATGATTTTTTTTTTTATATGTCTCTGTTGTCCAGTGGTTTTTAGATTCCTTAGTTGGATGTTTTCATGCTTTTGTAAAGACAAAACAAAACTCTGCCTCAACCCTAACTTTATGGATGTCTATTTTTGGCAATTATATTTATTCAAAAGAAAAACATCTGTAAGTCTTATGAATTCGTTAAGATTGAATGGTAATGCTCTCTGATGAACTATTGTCTCTTTTAATCAAGAAATCTTTTTCTTTGAATCTAATCTTTAAAAACTTTAATGGTCTCTATAAATTTATTTCCCAATTTAACACATATCTTGGCTTTTATTCTGAAGTCAACATATCTTTAAAGCAAATAGGTTGATTTTAATTTAGCAGGGTTTATTTTATTACCTAATGTCTCCCCACAGCTGTTGTTTCTTTTCCAATAGAATTTAAAAATTTTAAAGTTAATAATCTATTCTGTAACCTATCTCCCAGGGGGGTCTTAATTACCCCTTTCTGTTAACTGAGCATATATTTTAAGATGCCTGATAAAGTGTTAATCTAATTAATCTTTTCAATAAAAATTCAGGAGTCAGATATGGGGGTACGAACCAGAGAGACCAGAGAAGCAGCAGAGCACCACCAGAGACTCCGACCTCCTCCATGTAAAGAGAGAAAGATCTTCTCCCAGCTCCACCTGTCTACTCCCGGTCTCTTACCAGTTCACAGTCCGAAAAACCTCTATGATATTTTTATTCAGCTAATGTCTAGCTCTGATCTCTGACTACAAACAAAGTTTATTATCAAAATAAGATCAAATTATTTTACAACACCCTGCAATTTCTCATATATCTTGCTCTATTGCTACTTCCATTCCTCATATGCAGACCTCCATGACAGCTGTCTCATAGCTTGTAAATTTCAACATCCTGTGGTCTCAACTGTAACTCACCTTCATCTTCAACACTTAACGCAATAAACTCCCACAGTCTCTTCACTAGGGCTCTGAATCTCCAATCATACATGGCTACAATTGTGATGAACACACCACAGAAGAAGAATCCATGACCTTTACATTTTGCATCTTTCTTATTTCCAGAATCATTGAAATATAGGTGATGCTGCCAAGATTTGATGGACACTGCCAAGGTTGGACTAACCTTACAGGTGTTTTTGTATGATGTTGCTGCTGAGACAAGGAATTAAGTTGCACACTCCTTCCATAAATTACAGGCATAGTTGGATAGAGTCTTAGACTTAGGGCACCTTCTTAGACTATAAATGCAGAGCAAGTGCCTTCCTTTAATGATCCTTGAAAATCAATGTCTGTTTTTCACCACTGAATTACCATCTAAAACTACCGACTGCTTTTATTCTTGGGCCATGAAAAATTTCACATAGGATTGAGGCCAAAATATCACACAAATGATATTTTTTTTATGAAGTCTTCTAAGTACCTACACTTACTTACTTGGCCAAGATCACCTAATAGGGCCAAAAGGAATAAAGCCAGGCTTTGACTGGAGAAGCCACAGCAAGATAAGGTTATGACTGTTTATTGAGAGCAATCAGACATTTTATATCTTTATAAGAACTAGAAGATAATAGTTATTTCCAGGATCAATACAGTGTAGTGGCCAGGATATCAAAAAGACTGCAAGTTATACAGAGAATCCAGGATTATTGTCTCAGACCAATTGTCCTGTTTAGTGTCCATACTTCCTTGATCACTAAGGAATTACTCACACAAACACAAATTAGCCTGAATGTTTCAATGTCTGAGGGAGTGCAGGAAACTGTCAACTACTGAAAGGTATACTGTTCCATAGGATCCATGGATTTTAATCTGAAAAACCTAAAACACATATCCCTCAGGTCCAGACCAACAGCTTTGTTCCCTGCTTAGCCTTTGCCCACTGAAATGCTATGACCTTGACCTCCACTGCCTGCCATTGCTCTCAACATTCCCCTCTTTCAGGTGCTACAAGAACAGTTTGTTAAGCTCTGTGTAGAGCTTTCTGCGACTTTTGCAAATTCCTGATATCTTGAAAATTCTTCCAAAGGCAATATTCCCAAGTCTGTTGCAGCAACAAAATCACTTTTAATTTACAATTTTTGTTCCACTTTCTTCTCTGTTGCTGTGATTTAATTATCTAACCAAAAGGAACTCTGGTAATGAACAGGTTTGTCTGGTTGTTACCCCTGAGTCAGAATCCACCACTGTGGGAGCTTAGGATGGAAACTCAAGTTAATCACTGAAGGTGAAACATGTGGAACCATTGTTTCCTGGTTTTCTCTTGTGCTTTGTCACTGTCTTGTGCTCAGCTAGCCCCCTTAATCAGCCCAGGCCCACTTGCTTAGAGACATTGCCAACTCAGTGGAAGAGCCTTCTTCTAACATCAATCATCAATCAACACAATCTCTTTCAGACAGAGATCAGACATTCTGATCTAAGCACAGACTCAGTTGATGTTCCCTCAGAGATGACCCTAGGCTTTGTCATGTTGACAGCTGAGGATAATTATCACAGAGACATTAATATATGAGAAGGTTTTAAAGAACCAAAGACAGTGTATTATTCTTATCCATCACTTAAGCAGCAAAGACCTAAACATGAAGATAGCAACAACCCAAAAACCCAGATATCCCAGAAAGTGGAAAGAGGCAAGCATCTAAGATCAAGAAGAGAAAATTAAAGCTGTCGCTCTGCAGAAACTATTCAAAACAAAAACTTAAGGAACTGAACTGATAACGTAAGAAATATTCTGAATACAAATTGGTGAAGGTCCACAATTTTTGAAATATTAATGATATAATTAGATTACAGTTCATAAAATCAACAACATAGATGGCACCACTGACCAAGCAAGACTCAAAGACATATATATATATATATATTATGGTCCCTTAAACAAGAACTACAAAATTCTAATAAAAATCAAACTCCAAGAAATCACTGGCCATCACTCATCCTGTACACTCCAGTTCCCTCTTTTATCAATAACAGAAAATGGGTTGGGCGAAAAGGGCTCTTCCACCAAAATTGACAAGATTCACTTGAAGCTTTCTGATGTTTTTGCTTTATGGAAAATAGTTATGATTACTAAAAGGATCTCATTTTCTTACAATAAAGAAAATGATGTCTGTTAGGATCGCTTAGACACCATTTCATTTCTTACAATTGGTGATTGCCTCTAAGTCTGCATCACAGTGAGGAACTGAAAACTTTTTAAAAGAAATTTCAAGAGAACAGATTTTTAAAGAATCAGTGGGCATATAAAGTAACTTGATTTACTCTGACTGCTTTATAAGTCAAAACACTTTTGAAAACAATGTTATTGATGTTTTTTTGAGTATGTTTGTGCACAAGATAAAATGCCTTACATATGTATACATGCAATATACAAAAAAAGAGATTGTCAGATCCCCTGGATTGGGAATATTAGAGATTTATTAACCTCCCAACTTGAATGGAGTTTTGAACTCTAGTGATTCAAAAAGAGAATAAGTGCTCAGCCACCTGCCAAGACACATAAAACCTTTTATCCAATAAGCCAAGTCTTTCTCAGTTTAATAAAAACAAGGAAAACAAAATATAAATAAATAAAGAAGTAAAAAATTGATCTTTGGGAACATGATGCATGAAAACTAAGATGGCCTGTAAGGTAAATTTGCACCATTAAATGAATACAATCCAATCACTTTTCCCAACAATTTATAAGAAAAAAGTTAATCACATAGTTACATTCACAGTGGAAACACTCAGAATACTCATTGGGATTATTTATTAATCATATCAACACTTAAGTAGCAAAGACTCAAATGTGAAGATACCATCAACTGAAACACCCAGATATTTCAGAAAATGGAATGAGGCAAGCATCTAGGATGAACAAAACAGTCTCTCTACAAAACTTCCCCAAAACCCAAAATTTAAGAAACTGATGATGTAAGAAATTTTCTGAATAAAATTGGTGAAGGTCCATCTTTTTCAAGAAAATGAATAATAGCCGGGCGGTGGTGGCGCACGCCTTTAATCCCAGCACTTGGGAGGCAGCGGCAGGCGGATCTCTGTGAGTTCAAGACCAGCCTGGTCTACAAGAGCTAGTTCCAGGACAGGCTCCAAAACCACAGAGAAACCCTGTCTCAAAAAACAAAAACAAACAAACAAACAAGAAAATGAATAATATAATTATATTTCAGTTGTATATTACAGAAAAAATAGTATACAGATTCACATAATATACTTTGTATATTTTCCACAAAGATCCATCAATCAAGAATGTGTACAATGTTTGTGAAAGAATAAAGATGTTGAAGAGAAAAAGCCAAAAGCAAAAGAGGAAAATATAGGCAACCTTTAATCAAAAGATGAAATTAAACTTAGGCAAGGAAAAGTGTCATCTTGACCAATGTTACCCAGCTGCCTTTGAATATATTTGTACAGAAATTAAATAAATATAAACTTCACAACTTTCACAAAGATATCTCAAAGTGACCCTTGAACTCTTGTTTCTGACCCCCAATTACTGATATGTCTTTCAAAGACAGAAGCCTCATGATATAGATGTTCTTTTTGCAAATGGAGATCTCTTTCTATGGCTTTCCAGACCTTTGGGCTTTCTTCTAGTTTCAGGTAAATGCAGTCCCACTCATGCCCAATCCTAAAACAACCTAGAAAAATGATTTAAAATCTGCTTCCTGTTACATGGAATAAGGCAGGAGATGTGGATTGTGCCATACTACCTGTCTAACACATTGCACACCTGAGAAATATCTGCACATCAGAAACTCCTTTGTCCCCTGGAACTAAGCTTCACTGGATCACAGCATTGCAGCTAGTGGTAACACCACATTAAAAGCACTATACTCTACTATTGCTCTACCAGGTCCTAAACAATTTGTAATCTTTATAACACAAACCTGAAATTGGAATTCAATATTCAGAACTTCTAGAACGAAGACCTTCAGTTTTCAAATCTCTCTTCCCACTGCACAGCAAAAGCAGTGCCCATGTGTGTACTCTGGACAGAGATAAAACCAGCATCATTTCCTTCCATTCCAGGGCTGCAGTATTTCTATACACAAAGAGGCTCAGAGAACAAGGGCCACTGCCAACATGAACCACATGGACCAACAAAACTACAGTCTTGCTCATGGTCCTTCCAATTTACAGAAGAAATGACGGTTCAACAGACCTGCTCTGAACACCCAACACTCACTATGGGATCGCTTATGGTCTTCCTTGCCACTCCTTACAGCAGAGACAGAAGAGAATCATGGAAAGAACTCACAAACTATCTGCCACTACTACTCTTGATTGCTAATGCTTCCCAGAATCCCTCATTGGCTAGGACTCCCCAGCTGGGCCTCACAATATTAGCAGCTCCTCTACTGGAGGATCAGAGATCAAATGACTCAGACAGCACAGTCCTTCTATTTCTGCCCTTCCAGCCAGGCAGAGAGGGCACTAGCTTAGAAAGTTTGTATTTAGTACACATTATTCCACTCTCCTAGAGCACATCCTCTTCTTCATCCACAGCACATGGTCTTTTGTGTGCAGATTCCATTGCACACTTACTTCCCAGTGCAGCCATCCCATTGCCTCAGAGATGGGAAATCCTGCAGACAAACACAGGTCACATTCATAATATAACTACTGTTACTGTGTAATTGTTGTTACTTTGTAACTGTTAAAGAAAAGCAGACCAGGAATTAAACAATCAGAATCCTGTTAAGGCTTGGAGGCAGCAAAGATAATGAGAATATGATGCAGTTTTGATCTCAAAAATAATTTTGAAAAGTTGAAACAGACTTTATGGCCATGTGCTCCAGACACTAGGGATTTGTATTAGAGCACAATAAAGATGTCTCAAATATTTTCTCTAAACATGAACAGGAATATCTTAATTCAGATAAATAACAGTCCTGTTAAGCAGGGCCACAACATTTTACCCAGATCTTCTATTTTAGATGAACTTCTGTAAATATAGCAATTAGGTTTCAAGATAAGGTCAGCCCCTTTCACAGATTCTTGATTGCCCTGGTCTGTGCACTGCAAACAATGGTCAATCAGGACATTCATAGACCATTTACAATTGACTACCTGATTCCACAAAGCTAACCTCAACTACTGTTGAAGGGGGAAAGCTTTCACCCTCAGTCCAGCCTCTCCTTTTCTACACTGTGTCTCCACCAGCCTCAAGTTGGTCAATGAGCTCAACCCTTACACAGGTCCCTCTGCTTCTAAATTGGCAGGAAAATTATCAGACACTCATTAACTGCTCTATTTGACTTTCTCACTGACTTGCCAAGGCCAAACCTGGAAGGAGTTGCAGAACTGTCTTCCCATGATTGGGCAGCAGAGGCAGGATTAGGTGTTTAAAATGTTTTTCAGTTACAGAGCATGAGGTAAGCCTAAATGATAGGAGACATTGCTCTACACAGAAAAGAACAATCAACATCACTTGAAAGAAATAAAATGCAACTCTTAATAATGACTTTGAAACATTGGAGAACAGAAACAAATAGAGATAGGAGCAGCAATACACTTAAAAAAGTATTTGAAAATGATACCAAAAAGGATTTATAAAATGATAAAAATACTGCACTTTTAAGATTAAATAAAACTTTCTATATTGACTTTGAAAAAGAGTAGGCCATTCTATAAGAAAGTAGATGCCATTAATAAGAGAGAGGTTACAGATCTTAGCAGCCAACATATCAATATGGACAACATCAATCCATCACATAGAGTTAGTCAATGGCCTATTTCTCAAATCTCTGAGCTTACATAACTGTGTCAAGCAAGATCAACCATATCTGCAAAGGATTGTTGCATAATTGCAAATTCAATGTTCATTGGCTCAAGATAACCTTCCCAATCTGTACACCCACACAGTCTGGTCTTTGTTCATTCACATGACATTAATAAAAATAAAACATGCTGGAAAATTACAAATTTACTCCCCCTACTGCAATCGGGCCCTTTTTCATAATGGTGACAACAGCTGATTGCCTATGCTGTTTCCCCTGCACTGCACACAATAAACTATTCCTCCTATTGTGGTCTGAAGGCAGAAAGAAAGCTCCAGATGCACATCCTTTTCCTGTGTATGCATTGGCTAGTCAACTACATGACTCAAATGCATAATTTTAAAACTATGGTACAGTCATTTTTTAAAGAATTTTGAAACTGTAGTGTAGAGGACAGTAAGGTCATTGCCCTGGACAGCAAGAGAGCAAGGCCACCTAAATCAACATAAGTGAAGATGTCTCAGAAACTATTTTTCTACTAGGATGGAAATGCGGCTGTTCTAGAACTAATATGCCTTTCCATTGGGAAATCACTTTACACACCTAGGAGATTAATAAAGGAAAACCTCTTTAATGATGGTATACATCAACCTCTGGCTAGTGCTCAAAGAGGAGCCAGCTAGACAGATTCCACATTTGCTGTTGTCCTTAAGTGTCCTTTAGGATTAGGCTCTAGGTTATACTTTGCACAATTAAAATAGAAACAGGCAACTGATAATCTGAATCAGCAGGTCAGGCTTCAGTGACAGGGTCCTGAGGTGAAGATCACAGGGGATGAGAAAGATAGGAAAAGTAAAAGATAAAAAAGATAAAAAGCTAGGGTGGGAAGGTCTTGCAGATGCATAGTAAGCTTCCTAAGAAAAAATAGCATCTTGCTGGTGGTGGCCCATGCCTTTAATCTCAGTACTCAGGAGGCAGAGTCAAGTGATCCCTGTGAGTTCAAAGATAGCCTGGTCTACAGAGTGAGGAGAGTCAGGACAGTCCTACAGAGAAATACTGTCTTAAAAATTAAAATTAATATTAAAAACAGAAAAAGAAGAAAACTAGCATCATGTATACTTCCAGGGGGGAAATGGAAAATTTATAAAAAGTCAGCAGAAACTATTAAAGAAATTTAAAAAGAGGCTTGTCAAACTATTCTACACAAGGAAAACAAAAGGTATCTCAAAAACTTTACTAAGTGTAGAGTGGCCTAGGGAATGATAACCATAGCTCTATATGATGTGAAGAGTTGGGTTCTTAGGATCTGAAGCAACAAAGGCCTTGACACCAGACCATTACCAGCTCTCCAAACCATATTTCTGGTTTTAGAGAAGGAGCTCTGTTTTATTATCAATACATCAGGTCCTCAGGGAAACTCATAAGACTTAGGCCCCAGGCTGTTTCTAGGTCTCCCAAGAATGTCCCTCCTCCCTGCCTGAGGTGCTAAATGAAAGCCTTGACTGATCAGGTAACTCCTTCACACAACAATGCTTCGCGTTTCAAATATATGTCTTCTGGTATCATATTGCCCATCTGAAAGAACTGTGCTTTCTTTTCTCAAGAAGAAAACTGGAACTTTAAGACCTGTCAGGGCTTAAAGTTGGTTGGGACCATGTAATGCCTCCTTAAAAAGCATGTTAGAGGCTTTTTTCTTTTTGATATGTGTATATGCCTGGTGTCTGGTTTTAAATCAGTGGTGGCTTCTCTGTAGTAGTTTGGAGCTAAATACCTGGAGAATCCAGTTGAACAAAGTGTGCCCTGGCATCCTAATCTCTAACAGCCCTGGTTAAAATACATTTATCTTCTGGGTGATTTAGAGGCAGTCCTCCCTCAGCTAATTATACTTTGTGAGACTGAACTATTTCCAAGGCATTGGAAAATTCTTTATATCAGCGATTCAACTCTTCTACATGGCAGCTTAGAAGTGCAGTGCTACCCAACAGGTGAGCTGCCTTGATACCGTCCACGTAGTTAAACACAAATGGAGATTGTATGTAAGGTTAAATGCCAAGTGCTCAATTTTGAGAAGATACTGGAGAAACTAGGCCTCTCTGAGTATGGCACATTGAAGTTGAAAGAAAGATGTTTGTATACACAGCAGCATTCTCCCAATTCTCTAAGCAGATTAAGCCCACAGCGCAAAGTTATTCACAGAGTTCTGTCCCTAGGTCTATGAATTAACAAGGACCGCATGGAACACAGGGAATCTTTTTTTTTTTAAATATTTATTTATTTATTATGTATACAATATTCTGTCTGCGTGTATGTCTCCAGGCCAGAAGAGGGCACCAGACCTCTTTTCAGATGGTTGTGAGCCACCATGTGGTTGCTGGGAATTGAACTCAGGACCTTTGGAAGAGCAGGCAATGCTCTTAACCGCTGAGCCATCTCTCCAGCCCCGGAACACAGGGAATCTTGCGGCAGCTTCCCACACAGATCCCGGGAGGACGCACCATGCTGTCTCCCGCACCTCACCCTCTGCCCCTCCCCATCTGGAGACAGCATTCCGGAGCTCACCATGTTGTCATTCCCCAGATCGCCAAAACTCTCATTTCTTCATCTCCCTGCAGCAGCAACTTTACAGCAGCACAGGAAACCGCTGCCGCCAGCACCTCTGCAAAGTCTGAAGGTGCCCGGAAGAGCCCTGCACCGCTTCTAACTGGCAGGCCACCTGGAGGGCCTGATTGGCTAGTGAGGTCTGAGTGACAAGATCACCTCCCATAGGACTGTAGTGTGCTTAAAGACACAGCATTGTGGTTCCACACCGTTTCTCCCACCCCAGGGAATGATCTTTTCTAGATCGGCCAAGATATGCATTTCAATAGCACTCGCCCCTGGCTACAGAAGCAGACACTGTCGTCTTCTTGCACTCCATAGGAACTTTCCCTTTTACCTCCAGGACACACTGTGGCTAGCTAGCTTGTACTGTGCACTGTGCTAGGTGGGTGCAGTGATTCCCTGTCCCACTCGGGGAAGGGTGCACAGAATAGTAACAGCTAAGGAGAGTTTTAAGGTCACAAAAGGAGATGTTTGTTCTGTGGCTTCATGCTGAGGTCAGATGAACTGAAGGTACTTTTTACATGGTTTTCACAGGGATTTCACACAACCCAAAAGAGAAAAGCAGGAAGCAGATCTCAAAGAAGATGATAGGTCTTTCCCCTATCAGAAGGCTGGATGACGAATCCAGTGCTTTACAGGTTTTATTCCTGGAATTCAAAGCAAACTCCAAGCAAATGAATAATGATAAAAAGAGTAGTGTTCATGGAAATTTCGATATGTAGAGAATAATAAAGCCAGAAAGAACGTCTTCATGAGCACTATTGTCAGCCAGCACATCTCCCTCCATGGTGAGGAGAATAAAATATATAACTGCAGTATTCAAGATTCTCTACATGAACAGGATAGGTAGAATGAATCTCACCATTTATATAAAAAGGGGGCTTATTAGAATTTCTGACAAGCTGTGGTCCAAGACATCTAGAAGTAGCAGCTTACCAAGGGGAATTGAAGACTCCAGCAAATTGCTTCTCAGCCTTTTGTCAAAGATCAAGTGAAGAATCCAGTAGTTGTTCAGTCCACGAGGCTTGATGTCTCAGCTGGTTTTAAGTATTCACCAAAATTTCAAAGAAGTAGGCTCTAATGCTAGTAAAGGAATGAACTTGGTAGCCAGAGCTAGAGCAAGGAGGCAAAAAACGACTTTTCTTCTTCTATATACTTTATATGTGACAGCTGCTACCAGGTGAGAAGGTTAAAGTTCGATCACAGTCTTTGTTTGATTCAGACTTTTTTTTTTGGTAATTTAAAGACTAGATTTATCTGTGTAGTCGTGGAACTCATTCTGTAGGTCAGACTGGTCTCAAACTCAGAAAAATCCCGCCGCCTCTGACTCTTGAGTGGCATTGTTAAAAGTGTGCATTGACACCAAGAAGCTAAAGTTGGGTCCTATCATCTCAAATTATCCAGATTAATAAAGGATTTTCCCATTTCAAAACCTTTAAGTAAAATCTCTCTTAGTTAAATCAAGTCTTTGTGTAGTAGTTAATCCCAGAGGTAGTCAGTGTGACTACCAAAAATAGGCATCTCAACAGCCAACACAGAAGAAATTATTGCCTGCAGGAGGCATGAAGTAGATGAGAATTATTTTCAAAGCAGTGTTTTTCCTCACCAAAGGAAGCATGGGCATTTTATTTAGGGATTCTGAACATGCTCATGTAAGGTCCTCCTGGCTGTTGTGAAAAAAATACCCGGCTCTAGATCATGGCCTGGGGAGAGGTGTGGGAGTGCCTACCAAGCCCGATGACACTAATGTAATGGTTAAAATAAAATGCTGCAGGTCCCCGCCTGGTGGCAGTTGGAAGCTGGCCATGAGACCATGCCACAGGTCCCCCAGTGGGCAGCAGGTCCTGAGACCACAACAGGCCTTGAAGGGATCCAGTTCCAGGCAGGGAACAAGTCCCAGGCAGGGAGCCAAAAGGTGGGTGAGAGACTGAGATGGATAGACATGCCACAAGTCCACATAACTGGTCTCAGAAGGCAGCCGGTTCTGTCATAATATAGGTCTTTGCTTCCCGTACATTACAGTAAAGCTGTCAGTGCAGAGCCTGGCTCATGGTAATTTTTCATTGAATGTGAATATTATTATTGTCATGTAATTAGCACTTTAACTTTTAAATGCCTTTTAAAATAGCATACCAGATGAAATCCTAACAACAAGACTTACTGATGCAATGGCAGAAGAATATTTGGGTGTTTGGAGACGAGCTAGCTGTTCTGAAGATTGTGGGAGCTGGTGGGGTAGCCCCAAGTTCAAAACTAGCAGGCACAATATCCTAAGGTGGGTCAGGCTGAGGGGCCTCCCTGAGGGACTTGTCCACTTGAGACTCCATGTTCCTTGCCCTGTCCCATGCGGGTCCTGCAGATGTGACGAGGACTGAAAAGATTATGCCTTGTATCTTTGCCCTTTGCATGCCACAGGCTGTGGGGCAGGTTTGGTCTTTTACTAGTCCTGACTGCCTACACTGAAAAATGAGTTATCTCCTTCCAGTGTTGCTGGATAGCCTTTGATCCCTCCCTCCATCTACTTAACTTTAAAAAAGGCTGCTTACTTGGAAGGGCATGAGATTCCCCAAATGCACGTAAGGGATATTTTACATGCTCACTTCAGCCACATGAATTTTTTTCAGGATTTTCTCTTCTCTTCCTTGCTTTTTACAATAAAGACACTAGTCACAATTTTGCTATTAAAATACAGCTGTAAATAAGACAGTAGTAATTATAACTTTATATACTATGCCATAATATATCTCTTATCACGAATACAAGTCAAAATAATATTTATTTCTGTTTTTCTTTCTGCGTATAGATAGATATAGGTCTTTTTACTGCCTTGATACTTGAATCAAGCAGGTTTGAGACTATGATCAGTGTATTCGCAAACATGTGGTCATAAAAAAGAGTTCCACAATAGCCAGGAATGGACTATAACAAAGTTTTATTTATATGGGGATAAGTTCACAGAAAGAGTAGTGATCCACAGTCTTCTGTGTGTGCTGGCAACTAGAACAGAATTCAGCAGCCAAGAGGACCTAATACAAGACTATATACAATAAGAACAAATATCAAGTATTGTCCAGGGAAAAGAAGAAGCAAAATAAACATAAAATTAGAATTACAACCAGCTGAGTAAACATCAAACAAGAAACATCTGCTAAATGTTTCAATAGCTAACCTAGCCTAAAGAGTCTATGTCTTATATTAAAATTTGTTTGGTTGAGTCACGGGCTTTAGCAATGAAGGAATTCTGTTCCTCGGGCTCTGGCCTCACACTCATGGAGATATACTATAGGGGATGCTATGAAGGCCACTAAGACACTAGATATCTAAATCTCTATCCTTCTATGGACCTTGGGATGTAAAAGTTGAGGTGGAGTACTGCTTTTTCAAAGAGGTTGAAATAGCAAGTTGCTAATGTGTTTTCATTGCTTGCATTTCACCAAAAAGTGATGCCCTTCTAGTCAACCCCCAGTTAAGAACTCTCCCTACACTTAGTTTCTCCCTCCAACTTCCTGTCAGCTGCTCATTGATGCAGCCTCTTGACCCCAGGTTAACTCTAATCAAAAACTGCAACACGTGTTTGCATCATTTAAAGAAGTACGCCTTTAATCCCAGCACTCGGGAGGCAGAGGCAGGTGGATCTCTGTGAGTTCGAGGCCAGCCTGGTCTACAAGACCTAGTTCCAGGACAGGCTCCAAAGCTACAGAGAAACCCTGTCTCAAAAAAAAAAAAAATAATTGGTTCTTAGGCTGGGAACTTAGAAGACAGTAGAAAGTTTCTCATACTATCTCAAGGTAAATCACAGATATAGATCGTCTTTCTTTACAACCTCCGTTAGCCGAACTTATTAGTCAAACTAGTGTCTGTACTTAGTCCCATGGTCTCTCCCGGTATTTTGGCCTTGTATACTGAAGCCCCATGCCTTCCCTTTGATGATGCCAGTTTCCCATAAAAGGGACAGTGCCTAAACCAGAGGTAATGTATTTCTGTCTCCTAAAGGTTAACTCAGTTCAAATCTGTCATCTATCAAGGATGCCAAAACACCACTCTCAGTTTACAGAAAGAAAGCTTTAGCCTTGTAAATAGAGCTATGGGTTGTAAAGTGAAATAGTCCACTTTTAATTTAATTAATAGTTAATCCTCAAGCTGCTGAGAAAGCTGCTGACAGTCTGTTCTCATTCTCGTAGACTTACAACTTTCTATTTCCTTATTTCTACATTCTTATTTTTGGAATAATCATTTTTATATTCTTATTCTCAGGCTCTTTATTTCCTCTTTTGGATTTGCAATGTGAATTAAATCTTTGATTTATTTTTATTTATTTTTTTTTAAGATTTATTTATTATATATACAACTTTCTGCCTCCATTTATACCCACACGCCAGAGGAGGGCACCAAATCTCTTTACAGATGGTTTGGAGCCACCATGTGGTTGCTGGGAATTGAACTCAGGACCTCTGGAAGAGCAGACAGTGCTCTTAACCACTGAGCCATCTCTCCAGCCCCCTTTGATTTATTTTTGATTAAAGTCTCTGACTTGGCCTTTCTCTAGCTCAGTCTAGGGACAGGGATGATATATTCTTTTTCTGTAGCTGCTTCAAGCTGAAATGGGGCATAGATGGCCAGGGACCAGGAATGCTGGAAGGCCACTCAAAGGTAAAGTGGGAATAATGGGCACTAAACAGGAAAGTCTGGTCTGACCCAGCTGGAGACAAGCTGCATTCTTGCCAATTGGATCAGTCCATGTCAGCTTTTAGCAATTCCAGGGCTCATGAGATTGTAGTCAACAGTGGCTGCTTGGTTGTGTCTGTCAGAGAAGAGAAACCATGCTAGACAGATGAAGACCAGAGAGAAGCATTAAATTTTAAAACTTTAAAGGAAAAATTACAATGGAAACTTTTAGGGAAGTAGCAAAGTCTTAAGACAGGAGCGGGAGAGAAACATCTTTAGGAACAGATAGGTAGGGAATTTTAGGTTGTACTTACCTGGAGTCCTTTTGATTTGTGAGAAGTGGATTTAAGTCTCAGGACTTCTTCAGTACTCTGAAGCTTGCATGAATTTTTGAGTTATGAAAAGATATAAGTTTTAGACATATTAACATCTCCTTGTTTATAATCTGTACTGATATTTACATTGCAAAAATGGCAGTATATTCACGCCAGATATGAATCTCATTGAAAATGTTAAAAAAATTTTTAAAAAAATTATTTATTTATTTGTTATGCATACAATATTCTGTCTGTGTGTATGTCTGCAGGCCAGAAGAAGGCACCAGACCTCATCACAGATGGTTGTGAGCCACCATGTGGTTGCTGGGAATTGAACTCAGGACCTTTGGAAGAGCAAGCAATGCTCTTAACCACTGAGCCATCTCTCCAGTTCGAAAATGTTAAAATTTTTTAACCAGAAAGCTGTGACATTGTTTTTCTGTACAATGAAAAGCATCTTTGAATACTCTGCAAAGCTCGATTAATAGCTAATCAGAATTTTGCCAATTAATGTTAAAACTGTGAAATTTTGGAGCATAATGAGAGAAATTTGAAACATGCTTTTTAAAAATATCTCTAATGAATTTTTTATCAACATTTAAGCCTTTTTATCCTCAGACTTTTATAACTTGCATTTACACATCTCAAATCACTTTTTGTACCCTGAAACCATTTTATTTACATAAATTAAGTCAGTTTCTTTTACATATCTTAAAACACTTTCTAAGACCCTCAAACTCTTTTAGATCCTCCTATCTTAAGCTTTGTATCATAAAACAACTTTTATTTTCTTTACTAGTATGTACAGGGCACTGACCACTGAGAGCAGTCCCTGTAAAATTCCTTTAAATAAAGGAATGGTAAGAAATTATACTGAAATCTGTTTTGTGAGTTTCTCTCTGTGCGCATGTTTCTGTCTTTTTGTCTCTCTCTGTTTTTCTGTCTCTTTCTCTGTGTCTCTCTGTCTTTCTCCCTATCTCTCTTTTTCTCTGTCTCTCTTACTCTGTCTCTCTCTCTTTGAATCTGGTAGCAAGGTGAACTGTGTCTAGACTTTGCATTGGTTCAAAGAGAGTGAGACCTGTGACCTGAATCCTACAGAGATCTGAGAAGGCAGCGGAAGCCTTGGTTGCTGCTTCTAAGCTGGCAAAGCTATTAATCATAAACAGCATCAGAGTTCTGAGAGGAATAATTTTTACCTTAGGTATCTACTTAAAAAAACAGTAGAGACTTAATTGCTGGCTGCCTAGACACCCCGGGGTCCTCCATGGTCATTGAGGGCAGGTGATAGGGCAACATCCATCTCCAGGCTGACAAGGTCCCATAGGTTTCTGTGGAGTAAGGATTCATGGGAGGACCAGCCTATATTTTGCCTTAGGCAATTCAAGACAGTCAATTTCGAGTGTCCCATTTTCTCCACCTTCTGAAGAGAGTCTTTGCAGTAGTTGAGGTGAAAGGCAGGTTTGCTTAGTGGCTAGTGCTGCCACATTTGAGCCAGTTTTGAGTAGATCTTCTGTACCTATCTGTCTTCTTTGGAGGAAATAGAGGAGCAGTCTGGAGCTGGCATGTCCTTTATTACAAAGCACTTTTTCGTAAAACATTTGAATGACATTTTTTCTGCAGAACTCTGAGCATTTGAGGACTGTCTGTCCATTGCTATATCTAAGCAGACAACCCTTGTCACCAGTTATTTGTCCTAAGCACACAGGGGACTAGGTAAGGCTTTTGTCTGCAATTAATCATATCAGTACTTAGCATGACTATGACCAACAGCTTGTCATTTATAAGTTGACTCTTAGCTTGTATTTAACTGTCTATAACATGTTAGCTGCTTTTATAAAACTATGACTTTAGCCGGGCGGTGGCGGCGCACGCCTTTAATCCCAGCACTCGGGAGGCAGAGGTAGGTGGATCTCTGTGAGTTCGAGACCAGCCTGGTCTACAAGAGCTAGTTCCAGGACAGGCTCCAAAACCACAGAGAAACCCTGTCTTGAAAAACAACAACAACAACAAAAAAAAACAAAACCAAAAAAAAACTATAACTTTATATTCCTGTCAGATTTAGTCAAGAATAATGATTTTGAATTGATGCTCTTTTTGCATCAAGATAAAACCTTTTCATCATAGATGATGAGTTTAGTAAAGAAATTGGAAAAAAAATAAGTAAAAATAATAATAAAAAAAAAGAAATTGGGATAACAGAATAGTCCAAGAATAAGAATATAAAAAGGTAGATTCTAAAAATAAGAATGTAGAAATAAAGAAACATAAAGTTGTAAGTCTAGGAGAATGAGAACAGACTGTCAGCAGCTTTCTAGCAGCTTGAGGATTAACTATTAACAGTGGATTATTTCACTTTACAACCCATAGCTCTATTTACAAGGCCGGAGCTTCACTCTGCAAACTGAGAGTAGTTTCCTGGCCATCCCTGATAAAGAACGGATATGAACTGAGTTAACCTTTAGGAGACTGTAGGCCCATATTTCTGTATGGCACAAGAGCCATTAGCCTGGTCTGAGCTGATCACATAACTCTGCAGACAAGCTGTCTTGGCCTAACAATAGCCAGGATGTGCTGCTCCTAGTTTCTTTTGTTATAATGTAGATTACCTGAGAAAAGATGTTGGCTAAAGCTGATGATTTAAGAGTTAAGAGGTTCAGTGCTTCCTTTCTTTGTAATTTGGAGGATGTCTTATAGAGATGCTAATTCATGGCCTACCTGACTGCTAGCAGACAGGTAGATGCAGACCTGACTAAGAGCCCATGTACCTGGTTGCCTAGGAGACAGCCTAATGTGTTTTCCTGCTCAATTGATGTGATGACATATAAGGTGTTTAGATAATAAAGAGAGATCTTTGGAGAGAGATCTTGCCCTTCCATGATGACCGTGAAAGCTGCGTCTGATTATTCCTCGCGACTCCATTCCAGTCCAGTTAGGGAATCTGTGTTGGACCCACACGGGCCCCAACAGGAGACAGAGATATACTCTTAGGCACTGTCTCTGTTATTGGAAACTGGCACCATCAAAGGGAAGGCATGGGGCTTCAGTATATACTGCCTGAAAATACCAGGAGAGACGGTGGATTAAGTGCAGACAATGGCTTGACTGATGAACTCATCTCATGAAGATTTTAAAGAAAGGCAATCTCTATCTGAGATTTACCTTGAGATAGTGTGAGAAACTTTCTGCTATCCTTTAAGTTCCCCACCTAAGAACCAATTATTCTAATTTATCAACCCTCTGATATTACTAGCAGTCCCTTTTTCTAACTAATTGCTAAAGACATCTGTTTTCTTGCAATTAGTGACTTTCACTGTAGTCTCCTCTGAAACATATTTCATGATAGCTGCCTCGTTGCCTATTGATGTTAGGACCTACTCCCCACCTTAGTGTCTCCAGTGATCCACTGGTCAGGGCTAGATCAAAAAAATCCCTTTGTTCAGACCTAATGCTTGGTGACCCTGCTATAAAAATATGGGTTCAGAAATCTGCCTTTTGCCACCTCCTAACAAACACCATCTCTGCCTCTGGCCTCAGCTGGCTGATAAGCTTCTGTGCCGTGTGTGTGTGTGTGTGTGTGTGTGTGGTTTGTTTTTTTTTTCTTCTGGTTTTTCTGGAATCTAGTTTCTGGAATGAAGTTTGCTTCTGGTCCGTCCCCATGTTTGCATGTCCCTGTGGACTCAACAATAATCATTCTTTGGGTAATAGCAGAGCAAGTTTATACCCCATTGAGACTGTCTCCTGAGAAGGTAAAAAAAAGCAATTATATATCAGACTCAATAACCAGAATATTTAGAGATAAATATTGAGCTTGGGGAGTCAGTCAGGGCTGCAGCCAGGACACATTGAGCATGGCTAACTTATAAATTTGGAAATAAACAGTTAGTGGCCATGTTCATGCATTTAAAACAGACAAATTTTTTTTTTACTATTTCCAGCTGAATTTTTAGGTGGAGGAGGGGCTGCAGGCCATTTGCACTTTCCTGGTGGGTCTGCTCCTGCAGCTCCACTGATCTGATCTTTCCTGTTCTGCTGCTTTGGAGCAGGTGTCATTTTATGAGACCTAAACCAATTATCATCCAGGAGAAGTGACTGACAGTGGCCGTCCTCGGCACCTGGCCTTGCAGTCATCTCTGCCTCTGTCCTCCTGGCTCCTCCTGGCTCCTCCTGGGTATTTGGTTCGAGACCGACCACAGTTCCTGTGGGGGAAGGGCAGTCCTCTCCCTGGCTGCCAGAGGTGCAGGAACAGACAGGAGCCTGCTGCAGCCTGGACTCCTGAGGGAAGGCTGGCAAAATCTACTGCTAGATTCCTGAAATCCTAGAAGTGAGAGAATAGAATTCAACAGGGCCTGAGGCTCAGAGGAACCTCCCGCTATAGGGACTGATAATCCTTTAAGTCTCATTGTAGGAGATGGTTGAGATATTTTTGAATTCTTGTGGCAGGCGAGTCCAGGTGAGCTTACCACTGAAGCCCTGGTCTTGGTGATGTCACTCGAAAGCAAAAGGCAGCTGACTCTTGGATTCAAGAGTTAAGCTAAAGAAGGTATCTTTTTTTTATATTTATTGATTTATTATATATACAATATTCTGTCTGTGTGTATGCCTGAAGGCCAGAAGAGGGCACCAGACCTCATTACAGATGGTTGTGAGCCACTATGTGGTTGCTGGGAATTGAACTCAGGACCTCTGGAAGAACAGGCAATGCTCTTAACCTCTGAGCCATCTCTCCAGCCCTAAAGAAGGTATCCTTAAGATCAAGAACTGAATACACTTGAAGGTCCCAAGAGACGGTGCTCAGGAGAGTATAGGGGTTGGGAATTGTAACATGATTATCTTCAACCCATTAATTATTCTCCCTATGATCTTGCATGGGTACAAATTCAGTGGTTCCTAGCATTTTAACTGGCAGAAGCAGGGTGTTTTGTGGAGACTGGCAAGACCTCAGGATTCCATGCTCCAGGAACTGATGGATATATTTAGTAATGCTCAACTTGGCCTCTGGGGTCATGGGGAACTGCCTCACCCTCACCTAGTGGGCATTGGCTTTTAAGGTGACTACAACTGGGGGTCCTGAATTGCTTATCCTGGTGAATTAGTTTCCACATTCCTGGGATGGAGCACTAGAGTTTAGCCATTAGAGAAGAGGCCTCTAAAGTGAGTGTCTGTTAGAAGAGCCTGCATTCTTTCAGATCTAGACATAAGGCACAGACTTCAGGCCATGGGGAGATCATCACCCCTTTTCCAATGAAATGAATTTGGGCTTTCGTTTTAGCCAATAAGTTTTCTTCCAGGTGGGGGTAAGGGCATTCAGGGTTAACTATAAAGAAATGCATGAATTTCTTTCTTCCTAATCCCATACCCTTGAACCCACATTTGTTTGTCTGACAGAGGCCCCAATTGAGTTTTTAACACTGAATTGTGAGCAACCGTGTCCACTAGGAAATCAACAGATTACTCCTCCACTTTTAGGGTTACCCAAGGCTCAAGGGGAGGCTCCAAACCTTTCAGCTCTGGATTTGGCAATTTTAGGACTTTTTTGTCCCTTTTCTTCTTTGTGGGCATTATTGCCTGTTGGCTATTTGGGACAGTCTGTGTTCCCTCTGCCCATCAGGTCTCCTGCTCTTATCTGCCAGTAAGACTTTCGTCAGTCCCTGAACTTGTTTATCCTTAGGTGTTTTTCTGTTGTTATAAACCTTAGTGGCTAAAGCAATTAATTGAGTCCGAGTTTTACCTTCAAGTTTTTTGAGTGGCTGAAGCTTCCTCTTACTATCTGGGACTGCTTGGTTGATGAAAGCCAGGTTGACTGCTATTTGATTCTCAGGAGCCTTAAACAGATTGGTGTGCCGTCTACCAAGTGCTCCAAGATCACCTCCTTAATGAATGCCCCATCATTAGTGGGTCAACCATCTCATCTCATCCTGGAATCTGCTTACAACATTTTCGCTGAATTCTATCTCTTTTATTCAGGAGGCAATCCACCCCCACATCTGGGAATGTGTAAATGGACAGTATCTAGGAGATATATTAGCACTTGGGGTTTCTCAGTAAAGGAAGGAGTCTGAAGTTTCCAGTTATGCAGATCACTAGTTGGAAGAGGACATAAAACAGGTGAGAGCTGCCATCCTCATTAGGAGGTCCCAAAGTGCAAAGAGAGAGAGAGAGAGAGAGAGAGAGAGAGAGAGAGAGAGAGAACAGGAGATACCTTCTCCCTCCACCCACCACCCGTGGCTTTCCCTAAACACACGTGAAGTGGGCTCAGCACCTAAGTAGCAAGTTGGAAGCAGGGGGGGGGGGAGGGAGTGTTTCTCTGCAAGAAAGTAGAAGGTCTTTCTTTAGTAACTCCAGCTTCACAGGGGCAACAGAGACAGCAGTGGCCTCCTTGAAATCCTAAAAATGAGAAAGGACAAGGTCCAGGGGAGCCTTAGGTTTGGAAGAAGCGTTTCCCCATAATGAAAATTCCTTCACACATAATCACAATGAGAAGACTGACAACAAATAGAACAAGAAAATAAAAATGGGGAGACAAGAAGCCAGCAGACACAGAAGAGGGAATGCTGCATGTTGGATCATGTCATCCCATTCCAGTTCTAACCAGAGGAGAAATAAAAGCATCCCACATTTTCCTTCAGCTCTGAGGTTAAAAGCATGTCCACAGGGGCTGGAGAGATGGCTCAGAGGTTAAGAGCATTGTCTGCTCTTCCAAAGGTCCTGAGTTCAATTCCCAGCAACCACATGGTGGCTCCCAACCATCTGTAATGGGGTATGGTACCCTCTTCTGGCCTGAAGACATACACATAGACAGAATATTGTATACATAATAAATAAATTTTTTTTAAAAAGCATGCCCACTATATCTAATTGAGCATCCAGACTGTCCAGACACCAGTCACCAGAATCAGAAACTTACCAATGAGTAAAAACAGAATAATAAAGTTTGCCAAAAATGAGAGACTGGGGTGTCCCCTTAGAATGAGGTTTGCATTTCCCCATATAAACCACCAAAATGTTGGGTCCAGGGGGGTCATGCAAATATGGGGACAGACCCCCAAAGTCTCATAAACCAGAAGCATAACTTATTCCAGAAACCAGATTCTAGGGAAATCAGATACAAACTTAAAATTAAAAATTGAAAAAAAAAAACAACAAAAATTAAAAAAAAAACATCATGGGGCACAAAAGCTTATCAGCTAGCTGAGACCACAGCCAGAGAAGGTGTTTGTTAGGCTGTAAAAAAAGGCTGGTTTCTGAACCCATCTTTTTATAGTAGATACACAGTTGATGGCTGACTATCATACTTTCTTACATCTATATCAGATAAATTAAAATATTTCTTTAAATACATACATGAGGCATTTAATGTTTCTTATAATTTCTTTTATCAGTCATTTTAACATTAACATTGATAAGTCACTTGAAGAAACAGCACACATTGGGAGTTCATCATCTACCCTTGGACTTGTACTCAAGAGGAAAACACATAAACATCATGAGTTCAAATGTATCCCTGGGGGCTGGAGAGATGGCTCAGTGGTTAAGAGCATTGCCTGCTCTTCCAAAGGTCCTGAGTTCAATTCCTGGCAACCACATGGTGGCTCACAACCATCTGTAATGAGGTCTGGTGCCCTCTTCTGGCCTGCAGACATACACACAGACAGAATATTGTATACATAATAAATAAATAAAAAAAAAAAAGAAAAGCCTAAAAAAAATAAAATAAAAGTCTTAAAAAAAAATGTATCCCTGAATCCTTACTGACATACAAGCTAAGATGAATAACAAACAAAATCTCAAGGGAATTTGTGAAAACATGAAAATCAAAATCAGGAACAACAACCCACCACCCTTATGTGTAAAGCATGATCAAACATGGCCTGATATTTCAATAACCAATGGGACAATTATATGATGGAGGCTCCATTCTATACGTTACAGTAGAAAAATACCTATCCCTAGGTACAGGCACAACAGAAGCTGAACAAAAGTCACAGAAGGAATATAAGGACTACAAAATAAACTTCACTAAATGGATTTGCCACAGACAGCACACTTTAGTGACTATCTCATGTTTCAAAATAGAAACCACACTGCCATGTTCTCCCCCACCAGTCTGGAGTGAACATGGTACATAATTTGCTTACTTTAAGGCTATGAAGAGAAACAATTATTCTTTTTTTTTTTTTTTTTGGTTTTTCGAGACAGGGTTTCTCTGTGGCTTTTGGAGCATGTCCTGGAACTAGCTCTGTAGACCAGGCTGGTCTCGAACTCACAGAGATCCGCCTGCCTCTGCCTCCCGAGTGCTGGGATTAAAGGCGTGCGCCACCATCGCCCCGCTGAGAAACAATTATTCTTGAAGCTAAAGACAACTGTGAAGTCTAAATTCATTAACAAACTGTTTTTATGAATAGGGATTTCTTCTTTATGAGTTTGTGCCTATTTCAGACTTCAAACTGATATAGACTTTAAAATATTTCCAGCACTAGATTTTGAGTTCTGGGATTGGTTTTGTGTTCAGTTGGACAAGAGTAGAGTGTGTTTCTTTGACTCTGGTTTAAGATTCAAAGTGTATTTCCTACACTGGCACTTTTTAACATTTGGCTCTGTTTTGGGGGTGATGTTGTTTCTTTAACTAGCTCTAGATTCAGGGCCAAAGTGTTTCCTTTGGATTTCATTTCAGGACCAGGATATGTTTCTTTGAAAGGACCTTTCTCCTACCCATAAGACTTCATATATTCCTAAATTAGGTTTCGGCCATCAGTTTGCTGGTGCAAACAAAATAAAGAGGTATCATAATGCTTGAACAGATCATTGACACTATCAAATTTTTCTACAGAATAAATGTTGATTAACTGGACTTTAAGTGTATTGGCTTAATATCTTAAAAAATAATTTAGAATAAACCCTCAATTTCTTCTTCAGGTACCCAAAGACTATTGAAATATGGAAAAACATTATCAGACTGATCACCAAAAAGTTTTAATCCAGTATAAAGTGGAAAACATTAGCACACTGAATTCATTTAAGAGTTTCACTACAATATGATTTTTCTCATGATTTTGAAAATTACACTCATTAAATTCATAGTTTCTCTCCAGGAGGATTTATTTCATGTAGTTGGAGATTATTGTGACAAAGGATTTACCACACAAATTGCATTCACGGTTTCTTTCCAGAATGTGTACTTTTGTACATTTGAAGATGAATAAGACATGAAAAGGCTTTATCACACTGATTTCATTCATACTGTTTCTCACCAGCATGTGTTTTTGTATGCCTGTGAATATTACTGTGATCTGCAAAGGTCTTAGCACACTGTATAAAATCAAAGGGTTTCTCTCTACTGTGTGTTATTTTTTTTAAATATTTATTTATTTACTATGTATATAATATTCTGTCTGCAGGCCAGAAGAGGGCACCAGACCTCATTACAGATGGTTGTGAGACACCATGTGGTTGCTGAGATTTGAACTCAGAACCTTTGGAAGAACAGGCAATGCTCTTAACCACTGAGCCATCTCTCCAGCCCTACTATGTGTTATTTTATGCCTTTGAAAATGACAGTGATGTGCAAAGGCCTTACCACAATGATTACATTTGTAGGATTCCTCTCCAGTGTGTATTCTTTTGTGCTTTTGAATATAATAAGAAATAAAAAGGTTTTACCACACTGATTTTATTCAAACTGTTTTGCTACAGTATTTGTTCTTTGATGTGGGAAGGTCATATGTCAATCTGTTAATTTCATTGGTTAATAAAGAAACTGCCTTGGCCCATTTGCTAGGCCAACCATTAGGTGGGTGGAGTAGACAGAACAGAATGCTGGGAGGAAGTGAGGCAATCGCCATGCCTCTCCTCTCTGGGTCAGATGCAATGAAGCTCTGGCCCAAGATGGACGTAGGCTAGAATCCTTCCCAGTAGGCCACACAGATTATTAGAAATGGGTTAGTCAAGATATGAGAGTTAGCCAGTAAGAGGCTAGAGCTAATGGGCCAGGCAGTGTTTAAAAGAATACAGTTTGTGTGTTGTTATTTTGGGGCATAAGCTAGCCAGGCGGCTGGGAGCCAGGCAGCAGGAACACAACTCGCAGCTCTTTCTACAGTTCTTTGATGACATTAGGGTGACTGTGTTATGCAAAGGCTTTACCACACTGATTATGATCATAGGGTTTCTCTCCAGTATGTTTTATGCACTTGATGAATACAATAACCAGGAAAGGTCTTATCACAGTGATTACATTCGTAGGGTTTCTACCTAGAGTGAGATCTTTTATGCCTCTTAAGATTACTGTGAGCTGCAAAGACCTTACCACACTGATACATTCATAGGGTTTCTTTCCAGTGTGATCTTTTATGCAATTGCAAAGTACTCTGCAAAGGCCTTACCGCATTGATTATATTCATAAGGTTTCTCTCCAATATGTGTTTTTTTATGACTTTGAAGACCACTGTGCTGTGCAAAGGCCTTCCCACAC
>JABTXL010020415.1:48711-84063 GCA_025134845.1 Neodon shergylaensis
TTTATGACTTTGAAGACCACTGTGCTGTGCAAAGGCCTTCCCACACTGATGACATTCATATGGTTTCTCTCCAGTATGTGTTCTTTGATGCAATTGAAGAGTACGGTGTACTGCAAAGGCCTTACCACACTCATTACATTTATAGGGTTTCTCCCCAGTATGTGTCCTTTTATGACTTTGAAGATTACTGTGAGCTGCAAAGGCCTTTCCACACTCATTACATTTATAGGGTTTCTCTCCAGTATGTGTTCTTTGATGCTTTTGAAGACCACTTTGCTGTGCAAAGGCCTTTCCACACTGATTACATTCATAGGGTTTCTCTCCAGTGTGTGTTCTTTCATGCCTTTGAAGATCACTGTGACAATCAAAGGCCTTACCACACTGATAACATCCATAGGGTTTTTCTCTAGTATGTGTCCTTTTATGCTTTTGTAGATTACTGTGAGCTGCAAAGGCCTTACCACACTGATTACATTCATAGGGTTTCTCTCCAGTATGTGTTCTTTCATTCCATTTAAGGTGATTGTCATATGTGAAGGGTTTACCACATTGAATATATACTGAAAGTTTCTTCTCTCCAGTTTGAATTCTTTCAATCCTGCAAGGATAATAGGCACATATAAAAGCTTTACCACATTCAACTAGTTGTGCCTAAACATTTGTATGAATTGATTTTATAATATGTTCCAATTGTAAAAAAGGAATCAGATGCTAAGTTTTAAAAACTGTGTCTAAACTCATATTTTGGTCTTTAATTAGGTACTGTTTTGCAACTTCGAAGATATCTCCAATGATAAATTCCTTTCTTTTATGGCTTACCTTTTCACCTTCACAGAAACTTTTTTCTACATGATATTTTATACATATGTGAAGAGAATTGAATAAACTCAGAGCTTTAACATTCATAAATTTTTCTATACTGTGAATCATATTGCATTTGCTATGTGAACTAGGACACCAGGAAGTATTTGCACAGTGCTAGAACTCATAGGGCTTTTTTGCAGTGTGAGTTTGTTCATGTATTAATGATGATGGTGGAAAACCAATTACTTGCCTAGTGGAATCAAATTCAACAAGTATACTCTGCATGGGAACTACTTCTTATCATCTAATTGTTTTTATAGAGAGGTATTTTACATCTCACCATATCCCCATGTTCATACGCTTGTATCTAGAATAACATATGGTATACACAGTAAAGAAGAATAACAAATAAAAAATTTCCACATTGAATTCTCAGGGTTTGACTTGCTGTTCATCACAGACTTGTGGTATGGGTATCAAGGTTTCTCCACAACAACTTGACTTGACTCTAACTGCTCCTCTGACCAAACTTAGCACAGTCACAAGAAGTGTATGAGTAATACAAAATTTACTATGGGCTATTGGTTTTAGTAGGAAGTTTTGCAGATATACTTATTATCTCTTCAGTGTGTATACCTTTTGTATTATGAGTAGCAAGCTAGAAATATATTTGAAGATCTGCCACAAAGTTTTCATGGTGCTATGCCTCAAAAGGTGATATCTGTTTAGGCATTGCTTTCTTGACTCCTTTCTTAAGAGAATGTCATTCAAATGCAATTCACATATATGATATATGGATTTATGAAAAATTAATAACCATCAGTGCACTTAGAAGTTGTGCCATTTACACTGTTGCTTCTATTTAAAACTTCTAGGACACACGACAATTTCATCAGAGGCACACTGTTATCAGATTTACACATGAAAATTACCTTTCATGTCTTCTAGAATATTGACAATGTTCTTCACTATTACGGTCTTCCCAAATGCATCCTAAAACATAATACCAGAAAATGTATGTTATATTATTGAAAATTGTGCAATATTTAAGCTGTTATCTTAAGGGACCCTTAGAACTATGACTGCTTTATTCAACTCACTCTTATTCTTTCTACATCAAATTACAGAAGAACATCATTAACCAAGAAAACATTATCCCCTTATTTGGAAACATGAAGGAAATTCATTTTTACCTATAGTAGTGAGGTTCCTGTAGGTCTCCAGCATCACATCTTTGTAGAGATTCTTCTGGGAAGCATCCAGCAAATTCCACTCTTCCTGAGTGAAGTTGATATGCACATCATCATAGGTCACTGCCCTCTAAAATATTTCATTCATGTGTTTAATAGGAAGTATGATGGTGACAACATTGTAAATGTATACTTCTTTGACAGTATAGTCATAAAATTCCCCACTCTTATTCCATGAGACAGACAGTCACTTTAGAAGGAAACTGAATAGGAGAGTCACCTCTGTCATTTCTGTACACTTTGAATGGGATACCACCTTACAAAAGAACTGTCTATTACTAGGGAGAGCTAAGGAAACAGATCAACAGGACACAGTACACATGAGAAAATTGTATGGAAAAATACTAATTACAAAAAAAAATACAGTGGACAAACTGGGTGTATTGGCTCATGCCTTTAAGCACAGGACTCAGAAAGCAGAGGTGGATATCTTTGTCTCTGAGTTGAAGGCCAGCCAAGTCTATGGAATCATCTCCAGGACAGGTGGAAGTACACATTAAGACCCTGTCTCCATTGCAAAAATCAGTGAATAAAAACCAGATAAAGAATTCGGAGCTGTGTACTGAAGCTCCTACAAAGAATTATGAATTCACTCCAGTTCTGTATTCATCTTCCAGACATCAGAAGTGTCTTATTTTAACCTGTAATACCAATAACATTTTATGAAAAGGAGATACATTTTTAAAATAATTACAAATGGACAGATGAAAACATTAGCAATATAAATATTGGACACAACTATTAACACGGTCTGGAAATATGGCTGAGTACTACTGAGCTCTTCCTGGTCTTGAATAGAGGTGGGCACAAATGCCAGTACTTACATGGGGATTGCAACTATTTATTATTCCAAGTTCAAGATTCTGAGATGCTTTGATCACTCTGATGACCAGGTACCCATATGGTGCATAGCCATGCAGACACAAAAAAATAGTCAAATTGAGTAAAGAATTCAAAGCAAGCACAACAAGCAAAAGAAGTTCATGCACCTGCATTTCAATGACTCAGAATGCTCAGGCAGTATTAATGTCATGAATACATGGCATCCTGGGAACCAGAGTGAAACCCTCTGTCAAATTTAAAATTCAAGCTATGTGTGAAGCTGAGCACAGCAGCATGTGCTTGACATGTAAAAAGCCTACATTCCAGGGTCATCATCCAATGACATATAAACAAATTAAGCCATGAATGAAGCCCCCCTCATTTTATTTTGAGGAATTTGGAGCCGCACATCAGAGGTTACTCAGACAAGCAAACAAAACAATTAAAACTGCAGGCTACCAAACTCCTTAGCACAGAACAGCAACTGTTTCTTCTATATTTTCTGTGATTTACAGATCAAGCCTATAATGATGGTAAAAGCATTTCAGTATGAGTGGGAAGTTGACTGATTAATTTAAACCACAACACAGTAGATATAAAGGTCAGAAAATTAGTTAAGGATATTGAGACTCATTACCTACACTGAGGAATTTCATCTAGAAAGGACTTTCCTACTAAAGGTTCATAGGAAATTGAAAGAAACACCACCAAAGAGAAAACTTGTTTCTGTGAGGTTGTTCATTTAGTGAAGGACACTCTGACCCCGGTCACTATTGGTTCATGGTCAACAATGAAAAAGTGTATTCAGTCGCTGCAATGATTCCCTTGCAAAGATCCACATCTGCAACTATCCAAAAGTACAAAGTCTCCTCTGGCACCCAAGACAATCTCTTGACAGTAACATCTTATAAATTCTGAGATAGTAACATCTTATACATTCTGAAAGCAAGTTACATCTTCCCAACATACAATGGCACAAAATACCATTAACATTCCAGAAGAGAAAAATGGAGACACAGTGAGGGAAGACTGGACCAAGCCAAGACTGAAGCAGAGCAAGACAAACATCAAATCCTGTAGCTCTTTTCTCAACTGTATGGGCTTCAGTTTCCAATGGCTTAAATGGCCCTGTCCTTGCAACTTCTCATGCATTTCTCTCTTTGGTAACTTCCACTCACTATGAGCAGCTAGGTCTCCATGGAAGTTGTGTCATAACTTAGGTATCTTAACATCTTTGGGCTCAAAATGCAACCCAGTGTGTTGTGAAATAACATTTTAAATTGTGTTATATTTGTTTGTGCTATCGAACTTTGGATTTAATGATGCAAAGAAGTGCTGCATTCTTTTATACTGCATTGGTTTAGCTCCGTGAAGTTGTGATATTTTGCCTATCTAAAATACCTGGTTGTTATGGAAAAAACCTGAATGACCAATATCATGGCAAGGAAGGATAGGCAGGGCTGGCAGCCAAAGAGAATAAAGGGGAGGAGAACTCTGGGAGGAAACGGGGAAGAAGAGGCAAGAAAAGGAGAGGACAACAGGAGACATTCACCTAGCTACACAGAAGCCATGGAGTAAGAAATAAAGAAGAGAATACAGAATAGAGAAAGATGAAGGCCAGAGTGAAAAGGCAGAGAGAACAATTGAGTTAAAAACAACCTGCCTTGAAAGAAGCCAAAGCAAGCCAAGGTCAGACATTGATAAGAAAAAATAAGCCTCCATGTGTGTGTGATTTATTTGAGAACTGGGTGGCAGGCCCTCAATAGAGAAAAGAGTAAAAGAAGGAACCAACAACACCAGGCTTCAATCCTCACAGCTTCATGCAATGAACTCTCACAGTCTCCTCTCTGGGCTTCTAACTCTGCCAAACAGATGATAAACTGTAACCATAAACTAAAAATCCATGATCTTAAATTTTGATTCTTTCTTGTTTCCAAGAGCAACACATAGGGGTGATGCTGAAAAGTGTGATTTCTTAATTGTGAAGGACACTAACGAGCTTGGACCACTGGTGCAGAAGGTTTTGAAAGAAGTAGCTTCCTGAGACTATGAATCACTTTGCTCACACCTTCCCTAAATTGAAGTTTTCTGTGGCCAGAGTCTTACCCTTAGGGCACCTTGATAAGCTTCCATTCCATAGCATGGGCTTTCTCTATAATGGTGATAAACACCTTGAAAATTCCTGCCTATCTCAAGACATGACTGCTGTCTGAAACTATCTTCTCATTTTTATTAATTTTTGCTCCAGTTGCTTTTTCCACTGTGCACCTGAATGAGTCATCAGTGATAACCATTGAACAGATTCAATGTTCCATTTAAGAAATTAGCTCATTATTTTTTAATTCTGTCTTACTAAATTTTCAGACCATAGGCAGAAGAAAGATTTGAGCCAAAATATCACACAAATGACCTCAGGATTCATTTTTTTCTGGAGTTTATTTATTTCCAACTAAAATCCTATTCTCAATCCCCAATTTCTGCCATTACTCCTAACATATATTTCCATTTTCTTGGTCCTAGACTAACAGCTAATTATGTTCAGGATTCTATACTTCTGTACCCTTTGAATGAGATATCACCTTACAAGAGAAATGTGTATTAACAGAGAGAGACAAGGAAGCAGAGCAGCAGTACACAGTACACAAGAAAATTGAATGAGGAAATAGTAACTACTAAGAGGATAAATAGGATAGAGAAACTGGGTGTATTGACTCATTGTATGTTATTAAAGAAAAATAAATTAAAAAAAAAAGAAAGCAAGGAACATGAGCACAGTTAGGGAAGATTTGACCAAGGTAAGACTAAAACTTCTCAGGGCAAACAACACATCATGTAGGTCTGTCTCACACTGTTAGGACTTCATTCTCAAAGGGTCTACATAGTTCTATTCCTGTAAACTTTTATAGATGTCCCTCTTTTGCTGGTTGCCCTCCCTGTATGCAGCTCTCCAGGGCATATGTCTCACAGCTTGGTTATCTCAACATCCTATCATCTCAACATACAACTGTGGCTTCATCTTCACAGATTCATACAGTGAAATCTCACAGAATCTGCACCGAGTTTCTGACTCCGCACAGATTGGTGCAACAGTGCTGAACTGAAACCACAGAAGATTCTTTGACTTATAGTTTTTGCATCTTTTTTGTTTCCACTACAAGTACACATGAGTTATCACCCCAAATTTGGCTTCTAAGTTGTGATGGACACTACTATACTTCAACCAATGCTGATAGATGCTGGTAGCAATGGCTTTATCAGAGTTGCAGCAGATGGCAATTAAGGTTTGGAAGTCACCTCACCAGATAAATAATAAGGCTTATGATGCCATAGACTAAACACACTGTTTGCTTCTGTCTGCAATTTACATGTGTAAAACAGCTGTGGAATCACCCCATTACTAGGGATTTTCATATAAACTGTACATCTAATCTCAAGATGACATCTCAATCTCATGGGCATTTACTCTGTGAACTATCAAAAGATGAATCCTTACAAAATTATCTAATTTTGATCAATAGAAAATATACTGGGATATGCTCCATAACTAGATCTAGTCTTCCACAAGACTGTAATGCACATAGGTCCTGATTTCTATCAATGACTCAGATTAACATAAGAGAAAGGCGATGTCACCCAATTCCAGGCTGCTACAAACAATTCACATATTTTAGACCTCAATGCAAAATCAAAGTAGACTAACTGCCACTACAATGAAATGCACAGGGACAAAACCCACAGGTGTGATTGTCAAGCCAAGACCCAGCATAAAGCAAGTTTGGTGCCAGTTCCTCGCTTGCAAAAAGCCAGGCTGATAACATGAAGACATAACTTTCCACACCAAGGCACCTACCTGCACAGCACCAGAGTCTGGCTCACAGCAGCGTGTTGCCATGGTTGCTCACTCACAGTCTGTCTGGCAATGCAGTGTAAATAAGAGCTTTCTGTTGGGAATATGTATAACTCTATGGAAAATGAGGAGAGAGATTTCATGATGCAGGAATGAGAAAGCTACCAACAGAACATGTGTGCTCCTTTCCTACCCAGCAGATAGAAATGTTTAGTTCTAACCAACATTCATGGATTTTAATAATAATAATAATAATAAAAATATTATTATTATTATTTTCAAACCCTAGTACAGTCTTGGAGCTTTTTCCCCAAAGTCCACAATAGAATAGAATTACAGAAGGTTCTGTATGGCATTGCTTCTTTGAATTAGGAATCAGGTTGCCTATGCCTACCGAAATTGAAGGCTTAGATGGATGGAGTCTTGCTCTTAGGTTATCTTCTAGGCTTCGAATGCTAAGAAAGGCCTTCTCTTTAATGGTGCTAAACTTCACGAAATGTTCTCCCTCTTCTTCACCACAGCAGTGCCCTTTAAACTGCCTCATGCTGGTTTTCTCTATTAAACTGGATCTTCATTTCTTTCTGTCCCATTTGTTTCTTTTTCACTGCTGGCCTCAATGAGTCAACAGTGATAATCACCCAACATAATAAATCCTTTTCCAAGAAATCAGCCAATTATTTTTAATTGTGCCTTACTCAGATTCTCAAGTAATAGAGAAACTAGGAATAATATGGGGACAAAATATTATACAAATGACCTCTAACTAATTTATTCATGGATTCTGTTCCCAACTAAAATCTTATGAGCTCAAGCTCCACTGTTAGCGTTGCTTTCAATCCTCCCATGTTCCTAGTCTTACAACAATAGCTAATGAAGCTCTGGCTGCACCTTCTATGGCTTTTGCCATCTAAAGTCCTCATATCGTTCACATTCCTCCAAAAGACAACGTTCCCATGTTCTACCCAGCAAAAATAAACACTTCTTGTATATCACCTGTTGTTCTGACTTGCCTCTTTCCTGCTGTTACTAAATTCTCACTAACCAAAATCATCTCAGGTAATGAGCAGTTTTATTTTACTGAAATTGACAGGTCTATAACCTACAATTGTGTGACCTTAGGTTTGAAACTCAAGCTAGGAGTGAAAGTCAAAAACCACAGAGAAACATTGTTTTCTGACTTTTGCTCTTGCTTAGTCACTGGTCCTAAGCTAGATTTTTTTATTTTCTTTTATTGCGGGGGGGGGGTATGTGTTTTTACTTTCTTTGTGATTTTTTTTGTTAATTTTATTTCTGGATTATTTATTTATCTTTTAAAAGAAACAAGGTCTCCTTTTTCATTATACATACCAATCCAAGTTTTTACTCCTTCCTCTGCTCCCATTCCCTCCATATAACCTTACCCCACCCCCATCCAATCCTCAGAGAGGGTGAGGTCAAAGGCCCTCTCTACTATATCTAGGCTGAGCAAGGTATCCATCCAAAGAGAATAGTTTTCCAAAAAAACAGTAAGGATAAATCCTGGTGCCACTGTCAGTGGCCCATCACTCTGCCCTACTCATGCAACTGTCACCCACAGTCAGAGGAACTAGTTTGGTCCTATGCTTGTTCCTTCCCAGTTCAGCTGGAGTTGGAGAGCTCCCACTAGCTCAGGTAAACTGTTTCAGTGGGTGAACCCATCAAGGTCTTAACCTCTTTGTTCACATTCACATTCCTCCCACTCTTCAACTGGACGTTGGCAGCTCAATCCAGTGCTCCAATGTGCGTCTCTGCCTCTGTTTCCATCAGTTGCTGGATAAAGGTTCCTTTTTTCTTATCCTTCTCAGGCCCACTTGATTAGTGTAATCAGAGACTCTGTTTTCATTTCTCAACTGCCAAGACCCAATGAATCACACAGAAACTATATTAATTATATTAGTCTATAACCAATGGCTCAGGCATATTCCTCATTAGCCCTTACATCTTACGCAAACCCATTTCTATTAATGTATGTATTGTCACAAGGCTGCGACTTACTGGTAATATTCTGGCCTCTTCTCCTTCAGTAGCTATATGGTATCTCTTTGACTTCACCAATTTTCTCTATTACTGTTCAGATTTCCCATCTGACTTTAGTTGGCTAAGCCATTGGCAAAAATAGCTTTATTCATCTCCCAATGAAGCAAGATACGTACAGATGGACATCCACATTATCTCCCATTTTCTGTCTAACTTAAAAGGAAGGTTTTCATTTTAACATAGAAAATATTACATATACAAAACAGTTATCAAACCACAATTATAGTTACAATATTTAGTCAACTTATATTTTGCAAAGTAAGGTAAATAATCCATCATCTTTCCTATCTTCATGAGTCTAAACTTTTATATCAAATATATATTACCATAACTAAGGAAGATTATAATTATAACTATTTAGTTCTCAACTCTATCAAAAAACTCAGAAGGATATATCATTATCCTGCAATGTCTGTGGAAACAAAAGCAGAACCTGTTTCCCAAAGTAACATATCCTTAGACTCAAATTTTGAAGTCAAGATACCTTTAAAATTTATGTTGGGCTAGCATAGCAGTCCCCAGAATCAAATGTCTCTCTGCAGTCAAAAATTCAAAGAAAACAAAATAATACATGCAACTCAGACTCTTTATATATTTTCCATGTATTTAATGCCTCTTGATTGATTTATTCAATTTTTTTCTTTAGGAACCCTTGTGTAACATTCTTATATTGTTTTTTAAGCTATGACTCTGTCTGCTGGAAATGATGTGGAAGATGAGAAGAATTCAGCACGGTGATGGAATGAAACAGATGTGACAGCAAAGACAGGAAATAAATCGAAAGTTTGTAAGCTTTCTTCAAATGTAGTTCCAGTTCAGAAACTATCCCTGGTTTCTTGTGATTCATACAGAAGTTTTAGAGAACACACTAATTCTGATCCATGCAAAATTACATCTGAAAACTCAATCAGTAAAAACCATCCTCCTTTAATTTAGAATGAATTACTTTGAATAACTAGTACTACTTTGAACCCATTTTTTTTTCTGTAGGTAGGCAGCTGTAAATATGGTTTGGATGATAAGAAATCACAATAAAATATTTCCATTTTTTAAAAAGGATACAAAGAAATCAAATTCTTAAATCACAGTCTCTACAAAAATTCCAATATTTAAAAAGTAGACAATGTCTAAAATGTGTATCATTTGAAAAAGATGAGTAAAAGTCCACTGCTTACAAAAAAGGAAGAATAGGGGCATAGCAAATAATCAAAGGTATTTGAGGAAACCCAAACAGAAAGCTATGCTTCAGTTCTTTTTTTAAAAATATTTATTTATTTATTATGTATACAATATTCTGTCTGTGTATATCTCTGCAGGCCAGAAGAGGGCACCAGACCTCATTACAGATGGTTGTGAGCCACCATGTCGTTGCTGGGAATTGAACTCAGAACCTTTGGAAGAGCAGGCAATGCTCTTAACCACTGAGCCATCTCTCCAGCTCCCTATGCTTCAGTTCTTAATGATATTCTGGACTCTCACAACCTAGAGAAGTTCAGTGTTTCAGGCTTTGCTATCCCTAGCACAGCAACTTTTCTACCACACTAGCTCTATTCCACACTGGGAACTGTCCTTGGCTATCCTATGGTTCTAGAATCTACCACACCTCCAGGTAACTTCACTATAATTAGTGTCCTCTGCAGGTGTTTCAAGTCTGTTAAAAGGTCATCAGCGCTCCATGAGCCCTTCAATCTTGGATTGTCCATGAAAACACCAAGGCAGAAGAACCCCCAGCAAACTCCCAAAAAGTGTGCACTCTAACCAGATAGAAAGCAAGGGTAGTTTCTATTTCTTCAACAGAATTGTTGTTGATTCTGCTACTAACATGATTACACTGTATTCACAGTCAGGAGGCAGAGAATGATAAATCTTGGCCCTTATTACAAAATCCAGTACCACAACCATGTAATGCAATAGTGCTATCAATCCTGGAAGGGAGAAGGGACTTCTCATCTCAAGGAACTTAATATACAAAATATTCTCTCATAAGCACACCACAGAGAATAAACATGATCTAGGTAAGCCCTCAAAGGTTGGCCCGGAATAGTCTCCCTTGCCTGAATCTAGGTCTTATCTAGCTCAAAATCAATATCAACCATCAAAAAAATTAATAAAATTTTCTGTGCAGACAGAAAGCCTTGCTTTTTTAGGGATATATCAAATACCAATGGGCCATGTTTGAGGTCAAAGGATATAAAATGTTTAGAGTATGGGCTTACTCTTTTCCCTGATGTAAGCACCAGCACTTGGAAAGAGGCAGGCATCTAAGATGAAAAAAAAAAACAGTCTCTTTACAAAACTTTCTAAAAACCCCAAACTGAAACTAATGATGTAAAAAATTTTCTGAATTGGTGAAGGTCCATAATTTTCAAGAAAATGTATAATATAATTAGATCACAGTAAAAATAGCATACAGATTCACATAATATGCTTTCTATATCTTCCACAAAGATCCATCAATCAAGAATGTGTACAATGTTTGTGAAAAGAAAGGTGTTGAAGAAAAAAGTCAAAAACAAAAGCAGCAATAGTCAACTTTTAATCAAAAACCACCGAAAACTTAGCAAAAGAAAATGTGATCTTGATCAATGTTGCCCAGCTACCTTTGATTATATGTGAACAGAAATTAAATAAACACAAACTGCACAATTTTCACAAAGTTATCTCAAAGTGACACTTAAACTGTTGTTCCCAACCCCTAGTTACTGATATGTCTTCAAAGACAGAAGCCTCATGATATAGATGTTCTCTTTGCAAACAGAGGAGATCTCTTTCTATGGTTCTCCAACCCCTTGTGCTTTCTTCTGGTTTCAGATCAATGCAGTACCACTGATGCCCAATCCCAAAACAGACTAGAAAAATGATTTAAACTTTGCTTCCTGCTACATGGCATAGAGCAGAATATGTGGATTGTGCCCTATCTACCTGTCTACCACATTGCACACCTGAGAATTCTCTGCACATCTGAAACTCCTTTTGTCCCCTGGAACTAAGCTTCACTGGATCTCACCATTGCAGCTAGTGGTAACACCACGTTAAAAGCACTCTACTCTACTATTGCTCTACCAGGTCCTAAACAATTTGTAATCTTTATAACACAAACCTGAAATTGGAATGCAATATTCAGAACTTCTAGGATCTAGACCATCAGTTTTTTAATCTCTCTTCCCACTGCACAACAAAAGCAGTGCCCATGTGTGTACTCTGGACAGAGGTACAATCAGCATCATGTCCTCCATTTACAAAGTTGCAGAGTCTCATCTTTCCCAGTAAATCCATACCCAAGGAGGCTCAGAGAATAAGGCTACTGCCAACATGAATCGCATGAACTAACATAACTACAGTCTGGTTCATGGTCCGTCCAAATCACAGCAGAAATGTCAGCTCAACATATATGCTTTGAACACCCAACACTCACTATGGGATAGTTTGTGGTCTTCCTTACCATTCCCTACTGCAGAGACAGAAGAGAATCATGGAAAGAACCAACACTACCTGCCATTAGTACTCCTGATTACTAACCCTTCCCAGAATCCCTCATTGGCTAGGGCCACCCAGCTGCGTCTCACAATATTAGCAGCGCCCCTACAGGAGGATCAGAGATCAAATGACTCAGACAGCACATTCACCCAGTTCAGCCCTCCCAGCCCAACAGACAGGGCCCCAGTTTAGAAAGCTTGTATTTAGTACACATGATTCCCCTCTCCTAGAGCACATCATGTTCCTCATCCAAAGCACAGGGTCCTTTGTGTGCACATTCCATTACACACTCACTATTCAGGGCAGCCATTCCATTGCCTCAGAGATGGGAAATCCTGCAGACAAACAGGTCACATTCATAAAGTAACTACCGTTACTGTGCAACTGTAGTTACTTTGTAACTGTTGTTAAAGAAGAACAGACCAGGGTTGGAGAGATGGCTCAGAGGTTAAGAGCACTGACTGCTCTTCCAGAGGTTTTGAGTTCAATTCCCAGCAAACACATGGTGGCTCACAGCCATCTATAATGAGATCTGGTGCCCTCTTCTGGCCTGCAAGCATACATGGAAGGAATGTTGTATATTAAATAAATAAATCTTTTTAAAAAAAAATGACCATAATTAGAAAATAACTGGGATCATGTTAGGGCTTGGAGGCATCAAAAAGAACATAATTATTATGTAGTTTTCATCTCAAAAATCTTTGAAAAGTTGAAACAGACTTTTTGCCATGTGCTCCATAGACTAGGGATTTGTATCAGAACACATAAAAGATTTATCATATATTTCTTGAAAAATAAACATCTTAATCCAGAAAAGTAACAGTCCTGAGAAGCAGGGCCACAACATTTTACCCAGATCTTCTATACAGTTTGGATGAACTACTGTAAATATAGCAATTAGATTTAAAGATAAGGTCAGTCCCTTACCCAGATTCTTGATAGGCCTGGTCTGTGTACTCAAACAATGATCATTCAGGACATTCACAGAGCATCTACAAGTGACTACCTGATTCCACAGAGCTAATCTCAATGACTGTTGAAAGAGGAAAGCTCTCACCTTCTGCCCAGCTGCTCCCTTTCTGCCCTGTGTCTCCACCAGCTTCAAAGTTGGTCAGTGAGTTCAACTCTTGCACAAGTCTCTCTTCTTCTAAGTCCCCAATAAAAGCCAGAAAGATCAGCAGACACTCATTAACTGTTCTACTTTACTTTCTCATTGATAAGTCAAGGTCAAACCTGGAAGGAGTTGCAGGACTGTTTTCCCAGCACTGGGCAGCAGAGGCAGGATTAGGTGTTCAAAATGATTCTCAATTATACAGCATGAGGCAAGCCTAAACTATAGGAGACATTGCTCTACACAGAAACCAATAATCAACATCACTTGAGAGAAATGAAATGCAACTATTAATGTCTTAGAAACATTGGAGAACAGAAACAGAGATAAGAGCAACAATACACTTAAAGTATTTGAAAATGACAGCAGTAAGTGATTTTAAAAATGATAAAAATACTGCACTTTTAAGATTAAATAAAACTTTCGATATTGACTTTGAAAAAGATAAGGCCCTTGTATAGGAGAGGAGATGTCATTAATAAGAGATAGGTTGATGGTGCCCATATACATATGTTGGCTGCTGAGATCTGTAATCTGACACATAGACACAGTCAATGTTTCTGTTTCTCAAATCTCTGAGCTGACATAACTGTGTCAAGCAAGATCAATCATATCTGCATAGGATAGGTGCCTAATTGCAAATTTAATGTTCCTGTCTCAAGATAACCTTCCCAATCTGTACACCTCCACATAATGGTCTGTTTCATTCAAATGATGTTAATTAAAATGAAACATGCTGGGAAATTACAAATTCACTCCCACTACCACAATCAAGCCCTTTTTCATAATGGTGATTCCAGCAGCTGATTGATTGTCTATGCTGTTTCCCCTGCAGTGTACACAATAAACTATTCCTCCTATTGTGGTTTGAAGACAGAAGGAATGCTCCATATACAACTCCTTTACTGTGACTGCAATGCATAGTCAACTACATGACTCAAATGCATAATTTAAAACTGTGAGGTGGTACAGTCATTTTTAAAAGAATTTTGAAAGTGTTCTGTAGAGGACAGCAAGGTCATTGCCCTGGACAGCAACAGGTAGGGACCAAGGTCACCTGAGTCAACATAAGAGAACTTCTCTGAAAAACAATTTTTCTAGCAGGATGGAAATGCAGCTGTTCTAGAAGTAATATGCCTTTCCATTGAGAAACCATTTCCCACACCTAGGAGATTAATAAAGAAAATCCTCTTTAATGATGGTAGACATCAATCTCTGACTAACGCTTGAACAGGAGCCAGCTTACACAGATTTTGCATTCCACATTTGCTATTATTCTTGAGAATGTCCTTTAGGTTCAGGCTCCAGGTTACACCTTGAACAATTGAAATAGAAACAGGCAACTTGCCAGGCTAGACGTTTAGGCAGATGGGAGAGTTAGAAAGCAAAGACCTTCCCAGGATATGATTTTAAGTACACTTGTGACCTGAATCAGCATACCATTCTTCAGTGACAGCCTTCTGAGATGAAGGTCACAGGGGGTGAGAAAGACAGGACAAATAAAATGTAAAAAAGATAAAATGTTAAGGTGAGCAGGTCCTGCAGATGCCTAGTAAGCTAAGAAAAATAGCATCTTGCCTGGCAGTGGTGGCACAAGCTTTTAATCTCAGGATTTGGGAGTCTGGGCCCTGTGATCTCTGTGAGTTTGAGGACAGCCTGGTCTACAGAGTGAGTTCCAGGATAATCACAATAGTCTTACAGAGAAACCCTGTCTCAAAATAAAAATTAAAAAAAAAGAGAGAGAAGAAGAAGAGCATTCTGTATACTTCCAGGGGGGAAATGGAGGAAATGGGAGAATTATAAGAAGTCAGTAGAAACAATCACACAAATTTAGGAGTAAGCTAGTCAAGCAATTCTACACAAGGGGAACACAGGGTATCTCAAGAATTTTACTAAGTACAGTGCTACCCAATGGGTGAGCTGCCTTGATAGCCTCCACATAGGTAAATATAAATGAAGATTGTATGTAAAGGTTAAATGCAAAGTGCTCAATATCGAGAAGATGCTGGAGTTACTAGGCCTCTCTGAATGTGGCAAATTGTTTCCATGAATGCATCAAGCCTGTTGAAGTTGACAAGAAAGATGGTTGTACACACAACACCCTGCTCCCAATTCTCTAAGCAGATTAAGCCCACAGCACAGTTATTCCGAGACCTGTCCCTAGGTCTATGAATTAAGAAGGACCGCATGAGACTTTAAAACACAGGGAATCTGGCGGCAGGTTCCCACACAGATCCCGGGAGGACGCACCATGCTGTCTCCGCACCTCACCCTCTGCTCCTCCCCATCTGGAGACAGCATTCCCTCGCTCACCATGTTGTGGTTTTCCAGATCGCCAAAGCTCTCAGTTCATCATCTCCCTGCAGCAGCAACTTCACCACAGCACACAAACACACTGTCACTAGCGTCTAGGCAAAGCCGAGTCTGAAAGCGGCTGCCCGGAAGAGCTCGACTCCGCTTCTGACTGGCAGGTCAGAAGGACCTGATTGGCTAGTGCGGCCTGAGCGACAAGAACACCTCCCTTGGGGCTATAGTGTGCTTAAAGACACAGCACAGTTGTTCCTGGCCATTCCAGTCAAAGATCTTTTCTAGATCAGCCAAGATATGCATTTCAATTGCACTCGCCCCTGGCTCCAAAAGCAGACACTGTCGTCTTCTTGCACTCCATAGGAACTTTCCGTTTTTGTTCCAGGACACACTGTGGCTAGCGAGCCTGTACTGTGCACTGTGCTAGGTGGGTGCAGGGATTTCCTGTCCCACACAGGGAAGGATGCCCAGAATATTCACAGTTAAAGAGAGTTTTAAGGTCACAAAAGGAGATGTTTGTTCTGTGGCTTGCTTCATGCTGAGGTCGGATGAATTGAAGATACTTTTTACATGGTTTTCAAGGGAATTTCACACAACAGAAAAGAGTAAAGCAGGAACCAGATCTTAAACAAAATGACAGGTCTTTCCCCCACCAGAAAGCTGGATGATGGCTCCATTGCTTTGCTAGTTTTATTTCTGAAATTCAAAGCAAGCTCCAGGCAAATGTATAAAAATCAAAAGAGTAGTGTTCATGGAAATTTGAATACATAGAGAATAATTGAGCTAGGAAGAATATCTTCATGAGCACTATTGTCAGCCAGCATGTCTCCCTCCATGGTCAGGTGAATAAAATATACAACTGCAGTATTCAAGATTCTCTACATGGCAGGGTGGTGGCGCACGCCTTTAGTCCCAGCACTTGGGAGGCAGAGGCAGGTGGGTCTTGGTGAGTTCGAGGCCAGCCTGGTCTACAAGTGCTAGCTGCAGAGAAACCCTATTTTGAAAAACCAAAAAAAAAAAGATTCACTACAAAAACAGAACAGGTAGAATGAATCTCACTATGTATGTAGAAAGTGGGCTTATTAGAATGTCTCACAAGCTGCGGTTCAGGTCATCTAAAAATGGTTGCCTACCAATGGCAATGAAGAATGCAGGAGATTGGTTCTCTGCCTTTTGTCTAAGATCAGGTGAAGAATCCAGTAGTTGTTGAGCCCACGATGTACAATGTCTCAGCTGGTTTTAAGTAATCACCAAAATTTCAAAGAAGTAGGTTCTAAAGCTAGTGAAGGAATGAGCTTTATAGCCAGAACTAGAGCAAGGAGGCAAAAAAGACTTTTCTTCAATATACTTTATATGTGACTGCTGCTACCAGGATGGGAGATGCTGGTTAAAGTTGGGTCATAGACTTTGTTTGAATCAGATTTTTTTTTTTTGAGATTTCAAGACGGGATTTTTCTGTGTAGTTTTGAATCTCAATTTGTAAGCCAGACTAGTCTCAAACTCAGAAAATCCCAGTGCCTCTGCCTCTTAAGTGATGGTGTTAAAAGTGTGCACTGACACCAAGCAGCTAAAGGTGGGTCCTATTATCTCAAATTATAGAGATTAATGGAGGATCTTCCCACTTCAAAACCTTTAAGTAAAATCTCTCTCAGGTATAATCAATTCTTTATGTATTAGTTCATCCCAGAAGTAATCAGTTTGACTACCAAAAATATCCATCTCAACAGCCAAGACAGAAGAAATGGGAAAAAAAATCTTGCCTGCAGGAGGCACAAAATGCATGGGAGTTATTTTCAAAACAGTGTTTTTCCTCAACAAAGGAAGCATGGGGATTTTACTTAGGAAGTCTGAAGACAAAAGATAGAGAACACAAAACTAGAAAACTTCAAGGAAAAGTCACCTAACAGCCCTCTATACAGTGTTCCTGGATGAACAGTTATGATGGTCTCTATTACTCTCAGAGAAAGCTGTTTTGCTCTGAGCAGGGTGACTTGGCAGAAGGCCACAGCTGCTTCCATGCAAGTCAAAGAGTCCATTTTAACTAGCCCTGGCTTGCTGTTTGTCTCAAGATTGTGACATCACTGTAGAGAATTTCATTCTTTCTCTTTTCTAACAATTGCCCTATAGCTAACCACCAGGTGAGGCAAAGGGAGCACAGGAACAAGCAGGATGTTTTAGCTCGTTGGCCAGAAACTATCCTCAAGATGAACCACAGGATCAGGGGTAGACCCATGGGCCTTACATGATTTAATGAAATTTATTTTACATATCACTGTAGCACAAAGTCTAATTGTTCTAAATTATAAAAAGACAGAGTCAGATATTGAGGTAAATGCTAAAAGATTAGAGAAATAAAGGAGTCAAACACTATAAAGATCTTTTATGTCTACTGAATCCTCAGACCAAAGTGAGCAAGATCCTGTCTCCATGAACACCCAGATTGAATGTCGTGGGTTCCTGTCCCCTCCCACAATATATTCCTCTCTCTTTCAAGCCAATTTGAGGACTATAGGTGTTAAAGTCCTATAAAAGTTCTAGTAGGATTCTGCTCTGAAACCGTCCACAGTGGGATTTTTTTTTGGGGGGGGGAGGAGTTAGGCTTTTGAGGTCTGCTTCTCTTTTCTTGCAGGTTATAGGTCTATTTAAATTGTTCACATGGGCTTGACTTTATTTTGATATGTGGTATCTATCCAGAAAATTGTTCACTTACTTTATTTAACATGCTCCAATTTTGTGGAGTATAGTTTTTTGTAGTATGACCTAAAGTTTCTCCTGATTTCCTCAGTGTCTGTTGTTATGTCTGCCTTTTTGTTTATGCCTTTATTAATTTGTATGTTCTCGCTCTGCCTTTTCGTTAATTTGGAGAAGGGTGTGTCTATCTTCTTTATTTTTTTCAAAGAATCAGCTCTTTGTTACATTGATTCTTTTGTATTGTTTTCCTTCTTTCTATTTTATTTTATTTCTTTCTATTTTATTGATTTCAGCCCTAAATTTGATTATTTCCTGTCATCTACTCATCCTGGGTGAGTCTGTTTCTTTTGTTGTGGAGCTTTCAGGTGTGCTGTTAAGTGTGAGATTTTTCCACTTTCTTTATATAGGCACTTAGAGCTATGAACTTTCTTCACAGCACTGCTTTCATAGTGTCCCGTATGTTTGGGTTTGTTGTGCCTTCATTTTCATTGAATTCTAGAAAGTTTTTAATTTCTTTCTTTATTTCTTCCTTGAAGCAGTTCTGATTCAATTGGGCACTGTTCTCTTTCCAAGAGTTCGCAGTCTTTCTGAGATTAGTATTGTTGTCAAATTCTAACTTTAAAATGTGGCGAGCTGGAAAGCAGCGCAGGGCATGCTGGGAACTGTAGTTTCCACCCACCGCCCCAAGTCTCGGGTGGCAGGAAAAGCTGCTAGGTCTGGCTTCATTGCTCAACACTACTAGCGGCGGTGGGGAGGCCCTAAGGTGGGATAAGGACAGGGTCACCGCGACAGCCAGCAGCCCAGCACCCCGGCCTCTCCGCCCCCGCGCCGGGGCCACCTCGCGCTCCTCCCCCTCTGGTCCCGCCGCCGCTGCCACCGGGGAAGGAGCAGCCGCCGCTGGAGCCGCTTGCAGCCCTGTCCGAGACCCCGGCTTGTAGAACCACCTCATCAAGAGCTTCAAGAGCAAAAGCCACGATGCGGTGACCATGCGAAGACACAGAAATGAAGTGACAGTTGAACTCCGGAAGAACAAAAGAGATGAACACTTACTGAAAAAGAGAAATGTGTTCCCCAGGAAGAAAGCTTGGAAGATTCAGATGTCGATGCTGATTTTAAAGCACAAAACGTAACACCGGAAGCTATATTGCAGAATGCTACAAGTGATAACCCTGTATTCCAGTCGAGTGCTGTCCAGGCAGCAAGGAAACTATTATCCAGTGACGGAAATACACCATTTGATGCCCTAATAAAATCTGGAATTTTACCAATTCTAGTCAAATATCTAGTTAGGGATGATAATCCTTCATTACAGTTTGAAGCTGCTTGGACACTAACTGACGTAGCATCAGGAACCTCTGCACAGACACAAGATGCTGTACAGTGTAATGCAGTGCCCCTTTTTCTGAGACTCCTCCATTCCCCACATCAGAATGTCTGTGAACAAGCCGTGTGGGCTTTGGGAAACACTATAGGTGATGGTCCTCAATGTAGAGATTATGTCATATCACTGGGAGTTGTCAAACCTCTTCTGTCCTTCATCAGTCCCTCCATTCCCATCACCTTCCTTCGGAATGTCACATGGGTCATTGTCAATCTCTGCAGGAATCAGACGCCCCACCGCTTATGGAGACAGTTCAGGAGATTTTGCCAGGTTTATGTGTTCTCATATATCACACGGATATAAATATTATTGTAGACACTGTTTGGGTTCTGTCATACCTGACAGATGGAGGAAATGAGCAGATACAGATGGTTATTGGTTGAGGAGTTGTACCATTCCTCGTGCCCCCTGAGCCACCGGGAAGTGAAAGTTCAAACAGCAGCACTCGGAGCAGTTGGGAAAATGGTGAACAGCAGACCTGGGTGGTTCTTAACTGCCACGTCCTGTCCCACTTCCCAAACCTCTTATCACACCCGAAAGAGAAAATAAATAAGGAAGCAGTGTCGTTCCTTTCCAATATAACAGCAGGCAATCAGCGGCAAGTTCAAGCTGTAATAGATTCCGGGTTAATCCCCATAATCATTCACCAGCTTGCTAAAGGGGACTTTGGAACACAAAAGGAAGCTGCTTGGGCAATTAGCAGCTTAATAATAAGTGGTGGAAAAGATCAAGAGGAGTACCTTGTACAACGGAATGTAATACCACCATTCTGTAACTTACAGTCAGTGAAAGACTCTCAGGTGACTCAGGTGGTTCTGGATGGTCTTTTTTTTTTTTGTTTTTTTTCGAGACAGGGTTTCTCTGTGGTTTTTTTGGAGCCTGTCCTGGAACTAGCTCTTGTAGACCAGGCTGGCCTCGAACTCACAGAGATCTGCCTGCCTCTGCCTCCTGAGTGCTGGGATTAAAGGCATGCGCCACCACCGCCCGGCAATTCTGGATGGTCTTAAAGACATACATCCTGATAATGGCTGGTGATGAAGCAAGCACAATCGCCGAAATAACAGAAGAATGTGGAAGTTTGGAGAAAATTGAAGTTTTGCAGCAACATGAAAATGAAGACATATATAAATTAGCATTTGAAATCATAGATCAATATTTCTCAGGTGATGCTATTAATGAAGAGTCCAGTCTCATTCCTGAAGCAACACAAGGAGTCACAACTTTGACCCAGCAGCCAACCTCCAAACAAAGGAATTTAACTTCTAAGGTCCATTAAGTGCATTATATTTCATTCAATACAAAAACACCACCAGATGGCCACCAAGCGATAACACAGCAGGCAGCAGAAGGCTCCCAGCACTCTTGCCTCTTCGTTTTGATGCTTTTGAAGCAAGCCAGGGCTCAGTTACTTTGCAGTTGTCAAAGGTCACTCTCACATGGACTGTAAATGCATATGCACGATTTCCTGAACTGTTTAAGAATTCTCTTTAACAATCTCAACTACCCTATTTTTCCATGTTCCCTGGTGCCACATGCTGAGAACTGCAGTCTCCAGTTAGAATACTCCATAGTGGTGGTGTATCAGCTGCCTGCTGGTACTCCTTTGGAAAACAGTGCACTGTGAATCAAGACACTTTGGTATGATGTATATTTGTGTTGGAAGACTACAGAGGTGCAGTGTGATCTGAGCCTCCATCATTGTCCTCCTCAAACATATTTTCATATGGAAGAATTAAAGTAAAAGCCAAATGATTTTCATTGGTGGAACTGACACACAAAAGATAATAACTTAAAAACAAGAGACTTGGTTATTGATTTTAAGAGATTTTTTTTAAAACTGTACTCCAGCTACCATTAATTGATGTGTTTACTATCTGCCTCAGAAGCCAGAGTTGGAGCAAGAGCTTTAGATATCAGTGCTAATGCTTTCACCATTATACCTGATTTGTGAGAACAGCAAACCCTATTTGACCACTCAGCCTGTCTGTTCCTGATATTTTTAATAAGCAAATGGTGTGCATCGTCTCTACCTGAGCTGCAGCCTCTTACAGACTTGAACTTCTGTGAAGTTGAAAGCAAGAGTCCCTGACTACAAAAACATATGTCAATAAGTAAATAAGTCAAAACAGGAATGGAAAAGGTCTAAAATCCTCATTGGTAATGTTTGAAGATAGTCTTGCTTTCAGCTTCCAGGAATATTTTTCTTTTTGTTTTAATTTGATAATTGGATATGGTTGATTTACATTGGGTTTAAACTGTGGAGCTTTCATGTTTACTGTAATTTAGACTGAAAACATTTTTTACTCAGTAACCAGTACTTTTGATAAAGTGGTGGCAACCAACCAGCAACTCTTTAGAAGTGTTCCAAGATTTCATTCTTGAGTATCGGGAAGCTCATTCTGATCCCACTCAGAGCATCTGCACGCTAAAGAGAAAACCAGGATCTGTGTAGAGGAATGATCTGCAGTTATTTAACTCAGCCTGTTTTGCAGAAACCTTTCATCTGTAAAATCTGGCATTACTACATAAAGTCATTGCTTTTGGAAAATTGTCTGACCCAGTTGTTGATGGATGAATATGGATTTGCAGTTTTTTAAACTAAATAATTTGTGCTGTCACAGAAATGGTTTGTTGCTCTTGTTCACTGGGTATAATTTCCCAATGCGCCGATGTGAAGGGATAGAAATCTAAACTAAGTTAGTTTTTAAATGGGGGCGTGTCTACTGTGACAAGAGGAGCCGGATGCCATCAGAGCTTTGTGAACCAGCTAGGGTGTTTTCGCTGAGAGACAACACAGCAGGTGTGCTTCATTACAGACGTGTGTATCTGCCAAGGTGGAGCCACTTTAAAGAGGGAGCTTTGTCTTGTATCTAAAATGGATACAAGCATATGTTTAAATTGCAAGATTTTTCCTTACTAGAGAATCTGTTTTCATATAGGATTGTTTTTGACTATACTGGGTTTTTTGCTTTTCCATATGAAGTTGATATCACAGTACTCTTTATGTGAGTAAAGATAAAAAAAGTTGATTGAATCAATCTGACTCTAGCCAGATTTTATTAGGAAAAGTTCCATAAATTGAGATAGACTTTTTCTTTTTGAATTTTTGACACAGGATATCTCCAGATAGCTATAGATGCCAGGAATTTATTATGGGGAACAAGCTGTTCTCACTGAGATTGGTCCCACCCACACTCCTGTGTGCTGTGATTACAGCCATGCACCTCTATGTCCAGCTGAATATATGTTTTTAAAGGACTTATCATTGAATCAGAGAAAGAATAAAATAAGTTTTTTAAAGGAGCATTAATGTTTTGAAGAATAGAAATATTTCTTGAAATTTTATAATTAAAATGGCCAAATCATTTCATATGTTAAATAATGGGTTATTTTCTTTGTACTGTAAATTCCATTCATTTAAAAATTTATGAAGTGTGTCTGTGTGAATATGGCATAGGAGGTCCTTCTGTTTGTGTGTTGCTTTCATTGGTAAATAAATAAACTGCCTTGGCCTAGTTGATTGGGTAGAATTTAGTAGGCAGAGAAAATGGAACTGAATTCTGGGAAGAAGAAAGCAAAGTCAGAGAACCACCATGGTGCTGCCAGAATCAGACATGCTGAATCTTTCCCGGGATGACATGACCTCGTGCTGATAAAGAGATTAATAGAAATGGGTTAAATCAAGATGTGAGAGTTAGCCAATAAGGGGCTAGAGATAAGGGGCCAGGCAGTGATTTAAGTAATATAATTTCTGTGTGGTTATTTTGGGTGTAAGCTAGCTGGGCAGCTGGGACAAAGGGCCACCCTCCTTATGCAACATAAATACACCTGTGCCATGATGTGTATGCAGCACCGGTAGGAAACTAACAGGGGTCTATGATCTACTTCTGCTTTGTGAGTTTTAGTAATTAAACTTAGTGATTCATTTGAAAGAAAATGACCTCAATAGCACTTCTTTAGATTTAAAATATTATTCATGAATAAGCTGTTGGAGGATTGTATATGTGCAACTGCTGAAGTAAAGAAATATGAGAAAATTTGTAGAAGCATTATGCATAACCCAGAGATTGAACCCATGTCATCAGACTTCGCAGCAATGAACTTTACTAAATGAGGTGATTCTATGCCATATAATTTTAGTTCTGAGAAAGCATTATAAATGCCTAGTCCTCAAAATGAATAAATTTTACCTTTTTAATATTTCTTCAAGTGGAATGTGAGCACCCGTGAACTGTCACAATGGGAAAGGACTGTTGTGTGTCAGACTACAAACCTAACCTCAATCCCTATAGAACACCAAGCTATGGTTTTACACACACAATTAATGGCTGATTATCATACTTTGTTACATCTATATAAGAAATAAAAATAAATGAAAATACTTTTTGAGTAAACACATGAGGTATTTAATGTTTCTTATAATTTCTTTTATCAGTCATTTTAACTTTAACATTCTTAAATTCTCTTGAAAAACCCACACATATTGGGTGTTCATCATCTATCCTTGGATTTGTACTCAAGAGTAAGACAAATGAGCATCATGAGATCAAATGTTTCCTTGAATCATTACTGACATTCAATGGAAGATGAATAACAAACAACAAAATTGCAAGGGAATTATAAAAAGATGAAAATCAAAACCAGGAACAACAAACCACCACCCTTATGTGTAAAGCATGATCAAACATGGTCTGATATTTCAATAACCAATGGGACAATTATACGATGGGGACAACATTCTACACATTACAGTAGATTAACACCTATCACTAGGTACAAGCACAATAGCAGAGGAACAAAGGCCATAGAAGGAAGATAAGGTGTATAAAATAAACTTCACTAAATGGATTTGCCACACATATAGCACTTCACTGACTACCTCAAATGTTTAAAAATAGAAACCACAAAGGAATGACCACAATCATCAGTCTGGAGTGAACATGGTATGTAATTTACTTCCTTCAAGGCTATCATGAAAAATATTTTTTCGTGAAACTAAAGACAACTGTGATGTCTAAAGTCATTAACAAATTGTTCTCATGAATGGGGATTTCTTCTTTATGAGTTTGCACATATTTCAAACTTCCAAATGATATAAATAAAATTTAACATATTTACAGCAATAGAGTCATGGCTAGGTGACTAAAAAAAATGTTCATTCCCAGGACTAAGATCAGATTTTTAACAGCTTCCTGTAATTCCTGCTACAAGATGATCCAAAGTGTTAATTTTCCCAGGATACAAAATGCAAATTCATATACCTACAGACACACACACACACACATACATCACATAATTACAATTAAAACAACTTTCATCATGAATTGGTTTGTGTAAAGAGAAGGAAAATTTAAGCTTGAAGTAAGGGAAAATAATCCTCCTAAATTGGTGGTATTATTTGGGAAGAATTAGGACATGCTGTCCTGTGGAAGGAAATATGTCACTGAGAGTAAGCTATGAGAATTTACATCCAGACACCAATTTCAGTTCCTATCCTTGGCTCCATGTGGGAGATTAAGGATGTGAATTCTTAAGCTCCTCCTTTAGGTGCCAAGTCTGACTCTTGTCATGACACTTTCATGTTGATCCTTTTATCCTATATAACCAAGAGCCAAATAAATTGCATTCACAATTTGAAATAGCCATTATATCACAACAAAAAAGGAGCAAGTAGACATCCATAATGATTCATATCTGAATTACTTACGCCATGCAATTGAGGAGAAGTATAAAATCTAAAACGATTACTTTATTTATATTCATGGTGCAAGTGTTACAGTTCTGGAGGGAAAGGTACCCTTACTGCATGAAGTCAGGCAACACCTACAGTTGTGAAGGAAAGATCAGTTCACTAGATGCAGCCATCCTGTTCCTTTCTGAGAGAGAGCCATCACAGTTGGGATCTGCTCCATTCTAAGAGAGTTGCCCAATAGAAATCTCTGTTGCTGAAAAAAGGGGTCCATTGTTTTGTCCTCTTTCTGGGCTAAATGTGTTTCTAAGTATAAGTATCAATTTATCTCAGTTCAGCTCCACAAGGGAGTTTCTGATCCATCCCAGTGCAAGGTCTTCACACAAATCACAATCAAGAGATGTATTTGGGAAGGAAGAAACCAGGAGTGTGGTTGCCTCTGCCATGGTAGAAAGTGGCAGCTGCCTACTGAATGGCTCATATAAGGCTTCTCAGAACCAGAGGCCTAAGGATATTTGGAAGGTAGGAATTGGTTGGATTAAGCCGGGCGGTGGTGGCGCACGCCTTTAATCCCAGCACTCGGGAGGCAGAGGCAGGCAGATCTCTGTGAGTTCGAGGCCAGCCTGGTCTACAAGAGCTAGTTCCAGGACAGGAACCAAAAAACTACAGAGAAACTCTGTCTCAAAAAATCAAAAAAAAAAAAAGAAAAGAAAAGAAAAAAAAAAGGAATTGGTTGGATTTCAATCCCTGAGCTTGAATAAGCTAAAAGATGGGCTGGATTTTGGGCTCAGTTGGACAAGGATGAAGTGTTTTCTTTGGCTCTGGTTCGAGAGCCAAAGTGTGTTTCCTTCACTGGACCTTTTTTGCCTTTTTGGCTCTGTTTAAAGGATGATGTTGTTTCTTTCACTAACTCTAGATTCAGGAACAAAGTGTTTGCCTTTGGATCTCATTTCAGTACCAGGGTATAATTCTTTGACTGGCTCTTCTAACCATAGGATGTCATAAATTAAAATATTAGGTTTTGTCCACCAGTTTTGCTAGTGTAAACAAAATAAAGAGGTATCCTAATGCTTGAACAGATTAATGAAACCGTCAATTTTTTTGAAGAGTAAATGTTGTTGGTTAAATGACTGTAAGTGTATTAGCTTTAGATCTTGAAAAATAGTTAAGAAAGATCCCTCAGTTTCTTCTTCAGGTACCCAAGAACTATTATAATGTGGAAAAATTTATCAGATTGATCACACACAAAAGTTTTACTCCTGTATAAATTGCAAAACATTATCACACCGAATTCCTTGATAGAGTTTCATTGCAGTATGGTATTTTTCATGCTTTTGAAGACTACACTCATAGTTTCTCTCCAGGATGGTTTATTTTATGTAGTTGGAGATTATTGTGACAAAGGATTGACACCATAGATTCCATTCATGGTTTCTCTCCAATATACATACTTTTATGCATTTGAAGATGAATAAGAAATGAAAAGGCTTTATCACACTGATTCCATTCATACTTTTTCTTGTTCTTTTATGCCTTTGAAGATGACTGTGCCTTACAACACTGATTTCATTCATAGGGTTTTTCTCCAGTATGCATGCTTTCATGCACTTGAAGAGTACAGTGGTCTGCAAAATTCTTGTTACACATATTACATTTGTAGGGTTTCTATCTAGAGTGAGATGTTTTATGACTTTTAAGATTCCTGGGAGTTGTAAAGGCTATACAACACTCATTACATTCATAGGGTTTTTCTCCGGTATGTGTTCTTTTATTTAATTGAAGATGACTGCAATATGCAAAGACTATACCACACTAATTACATTTATACGGTTTCTCTCCAGTATGTGTTTTTTTATGCTTTTGAAGATTACTGTGAGCTGCAAAGGCTTTACCACACTGATTACATTCATAGGGTTTTTCTCCAGTATGTGTTCTTTTATGCACTTGAAGAGAACTCTGCTCTGCAAAGTCCTTACCACACTGATTACATACATAGGGTTTCTCTCCACTATGTGTTCTTTTATGACTTTGAAGATTACTGTGAGCTGCAAAGGTCTTACCACACTGATTACATTCATAGGGTTTCTCTCCAGTATGTGTTCTTTTATGCCTTTGAAGAGGACTAGGTTGTGCAAAGGCCTTACCACACTGATTACATCCATAGGGTTTCTCTCCAGTATGTGTTCTTTTATGCAATTGAAGATGACTATGACGTGCAAAGGCCTTACCACACTGATTACATTCATACGGTTTCTCTCCAGTATGTATTCTTTTATGGTTTTGAAGATTACTGTGAGCTGCAAAGGCCTTACCACACTGATTACATTCATAGGGTTTCTCCCCAGTATGTGTTCTTCTATGGTACTGAAGAGCACTGTACTGTGCAAAGGCCTTATCACAGTAATTGCAACCATAGGGTTTTTCTCCAGTATGTGTTCTTTTATGCTTTTGAAGAGCACTGTACTGTGCAAAGGCCTTAGCACACAGATTACATTCATAAGGCTTCTCTCCACTATGTGTTCTTTCATGACTTTGAAGATGACTGAGTTGAGCAAAGGCTTTACCACACTGATTACATTTATAAGGTTTCTCTCCAGTATGTGTTCTTTTATGCTTTTGAAGATTACTGTGACGTGCAAAGGTCTTACCACATTGATTACATTCATAGGCTTTCTCTCCAGTATGTATTCTTTTATGACTTTGAAGAGTTTTGTAAAGAGCACAGGCTTTATCACATTGATTGCATTCATAGGGTTTCTCTCCAGTGTGTCTTCTTTTATGCATTTGAATATAACTGTGATAAGAAAAGGCTTTACTACATTGACTAGTTTCATAGGTTTTCTCTCCAGTATGGGTTCCTTCATTCCATTTAAGGTAAGTATCATATGTCAAGGGTTTACCACATTCAATATATACTGAAAGTTTCTCTTGAGTTTGAATTCTTTCAATCCTGCAAGGATAATTGGCACATATAAAAGTTTTACCATATTCAGCACATACTGATATATACATTTGAATGAATTAATGCTACAACATGTACTAATTGTAAAGAGAAATCAGATCATGAGTTTTTATAACTGTGTCTAAACTCGTTTTCCTTTTTAATTAGGGCTTGTCTTGCAACTCTGAAAATACCTTTGATGGTAAATTCCTTTCTTTCTTGGCTTACCTTTTCCTCTTTACAGATTTTTTTCTATATGGTATTTTACACATATTGGAAGAGAACAGGATAAACTCAGAGCTTTACCAACTTTATTGCAATCATAAATTCTCCTATACTGTGAATGAGATTACATTTGCTATGTGAACTAGGGCACCCAGAAGTATTTGCACAGTTCCAGAACTCATAGGGATTTTTTGCAGTGTGAGTTTGTTCATGTATGAACAATGATGATAGAAAACCAATTACTTGTATACTTGAATCAAATTCAACAATTATAATCTACCTGGGGACTACTGCTTGTGTTCTAATTGTTCTTAGAGAGTGGTATGCTATATCTCACTATCTCTATGCTCATACACTTGTATCAAGAGTAACATATGGTACACATAGTATAGAATAACAAATAAAAGATTTCCACATTGAATGCTCAGGATTGACTTGCTGTCCCTCCTAGACTTGTGGTATAGGTATAGGTATTAAGGTTTCTCCACAACAACAGCCCCTTGACTCTTGACTCTGCCTCTCTCTCACTAAACTTAGCACAGTCACAAGAAGTATATGAGTAAGACAAAATTTACAATGGAATATTGGTTTAGTAGAAAGTTTTGCAGATATACAAATTATTATTTATACAAATACATATATATGTACATACAAATATATATATAAGTACAAAAATATTATTATCTCTTCAATGTGTATGCCTTTTTATTAGAATAGCAAGAAATAAATGGATTCAAAGATCTACAATAAAGCTCTTATGGTGCTGTGCCTCAAATGGTGATATCTATTTAGCCATTGATTTTTTTTACTTCCTTTTAAAAAGAACGTCATTCAAATTCAATTCACATACATGAAATATGGATTTGTGAGAATTTAATAACCATTAATGCACTTAGAGCTGTGCTTCTTTACATTGTTGCTTTTGTTTAAAGCTTTCGGGACACATCACAGTTTCACCAGACGCACATTGTTATCAGCTTTCATGTGAAAATTACCTTTTATATCTTCTAGAACATTGACAATATTCTTCACTATTATGGTCTTTCCAAATGTATCCTAAAATATAATATCAGAAAATATATGTTATATTATCGAATACTGTGCAATAATAAGTTACTATCTTAAGAGAACCTTAGAACTATGACTGCTTTTTTCACCTCTTTATTCTTCTTTCTAAATCAAATTACAGAAGAACATTATTAACCAAGGAAAAGTTGTCCCCTTATTTTGAAACATGAAGGAAATTCATTTTTACCTATAGTAGTGAGGTTCCTGTAGGTCTCCAGCATCACATCTTTGTAGAGATTTTTCTGGGAAGGATCCAGCAAATTCCACTCTTCCCAAGTGAAGTTGATATGCACATCATCATAGGTCACTGCCCTCTAAAATATTTCATTCATGTGTATAAGAGAAGCATGATGGTGACAACATTGTAAATGTATACTTCTTTGACAGTATAGTCATATAATTCTGGTGTTCCCCACTCTTATTCCATGACACAGATAGACACTTTAGAAGGAAATTGAATAGGAGAGTCATCTCTGTCATTTCTGTACCCTTTGAATGGGATATCACCTTACAAGGAACTGTCTATTAACAAAGAGAGACAAGGAAACAGATCATCAGGACATAGTAGACATGAAAAAAAATTGTACGAAGAAATACTAATTACAAAGCAGAAAAATACAATGGACAAACTGGGTGTATTGACTCATGCCTTTAAGTGCAGCACAACTACCAGTACTTACATGGGGATCACAACTATACATTATTCCAAGTTCAGGATTTCTGAGATGCTTTGATCACTCTGAGGACTAGGTACTCATATGGTGCATATCCATGCAGACATATAAAATAATCGCATTGAGTAAACAATTCAAAGCAAGAATAATAAGCAATTCAATGACTCAGAATGTTCAGGCAGTATTAATGTCATGAATACATGGCATCCTGGGAATGAGAATGATATGTTCTCTCAAATTTTCAAATTCAAAATATGCATGAAGCCGAGCACAGCAGCATACACTTGAGATGTAAAAAACCTACATTCCAGGGTCATCACTCAATGACATAAAAACAAATAGAGCCTGGAATCATGTCCTGTAGCGAGCTGCATGGTATCACACCTGATGGAGATGTATAATCAACTCCTGAGATGGCTAAGGCCTGACCTATGCTATGATCATGCAATGATTATCAGCTGCCTGCATATGCGTGGGCCTATGGGCAGTGCCCACCTGGCAATCTGGGATTGGCAGCCCATGCCTACTTAAGGGCTGAGAGAGGTCAAAGAGAAAGAGAGAAGAGAGAGAGAGAGAAGAGGAGAGAGGTCAAAGAAAGAGAAAGAGAAGGAGAAGGAGAAAGAGATAAATTGCTGTGAATAAAGTCCTGAAAACTGCTGCAAGAAGAGCTCTGGTGGTCGCATCATTCCTTGCTGGATGAGGTGGGGCACGACAATGTCCCCCTTTACTTTCAGCAATTTGTAGCCACACTACAAGGGTTACTCAGACAAGCAAACAAAACTAAACTGCAGGTTACCAAACTCCTTAGCACTGAATAGCAACTGTTTCTGCTCTATCTAATGCGATTTAGTGGTCAAGCTTATAATGATGGTAAAAGCATTTCAGTATGACTAGGAAGTTAGCTGATTAATTTCAACCACAACATATTAGATAAAAAGGTCAGGAAATTAGTTGACAGTATTGAGACTCATCACATAAAATGAGGAATTTCATCCAGAAAGGCTTACCCTAATAAGCCACTAAGGAGAGAAACTTGCTCAAGTATATGATCTTCTCCAGGAGGTTGTTCATTCAATGAAGGACATTCTGACCCCAGTCACTATTGGTTCATGGTCAACAATGTAAAATTGCATTTAGGAGTGAACTCCATGAGAGCAGGAGCAGATCCAGACCAGCATCATTTGCAGAAGCAAGACTGGGTTAGGCACAAAGGCCAGAGCAGGCCAGAGGTGGTGAGCTCCACGGAAGTGAAACTGAACTAGCTAGCTAGGCTAGGATTATACTTGACTTTTCATTAGAGACAATGAAAGCCAGAAGGTCGTGTTCAAGCATTATGCAGACATTAAGAGACCATGGATACAAGCACAGATGATACCCAGCAAAACTTGTACCACCATAGAAGGACAAAACAAGATATTCCATGACAAAACCACATTTAACCAATATCCAGCCACAAACCCAGTCCTACACAAAATACTAGAAGGAAAACTCCAACGCAAGGAAGTTGACAATATCAAAAGAACCACAGAAAATTGATAATCTCATAGAAGCAAATCCCAAAGAAGGGAAAAATGCACAAATTAACCTCACCAACAATGAAAACTAAATTAACAGGAGCTAGTAATCACTGGTCATTAATATCCCTTAATATAAATGGACTCAACTCACCTATAAAAAGGCACAGGCTAATAGACTGAATACAAAACCAGAATCCATCCTTCTTCTGCATACAAGAAACACATCTCAACCTCAAAGACAGATATCATCTAAGAGTAAAGGGTTGGGAAAAATATACCAATCAAATGAACCTAAGAATAAAGTGGGTATAGCCATCCTAATATCTAACAAAATAGACTTCAAACTAAAATAAATCAAAAGAGACAAAGAGGGACATTTCATATTAGTCATAGGAAAAAATCCATCATGAGGAAATCTTAATACTGAACATCTATGCCCCAAATACAAGGGCACCCTCATATGTAAAAGAAATACTTCTAAGCCAGGCTGTGGTGGCAACCTCCTTTAATTCCAGTACTCAGAAGGCAGAGGCAGGCTGATCTGTGTGAGTTCTAGACCAACCTGGTCTACAAGAGCTAGTTTCAGGACAGGCTCCAAAGCTACCAAGAAACCTCGCTTGTCTCAAAAAAAAAAAAAAAAAAAAAAAAAAAAAAAAAAAAAAAAAAAAAAAACAAGAAAACCCCAAAGAAAAAGGTTGTCCACTCTCTTCATATCTATTCAATATAGTTCTTGACATGCTAGCTAGAGTAATAAGACATGGGAAGGAGATCAAGGGGATACACATCAGAAAAGAAGAAGGCAAACTCTCACTATTTGCTGATGATATGACAGTGTCCTTAAGCAATCCCAAAAACAATACCAAAGAACTTGTACAACTCACAAACACTTTCAGTAATGTAGCATGATTAAAGATTAAATCCAAAAAAAATCAGTAGCCCTGCTGTACACAGATGATAAAAGGGCTGAGAAAGAAATCAGAGAAATATCACCTTTCACGATAGCCACAAATAGCATAAAATATCTCAGAGTAACTATAACCAAACAAGTGGAAAACTTGTATGACAAAAACTATAAATCTTCAAAGAAAGAAATTGAAGAAGACACCAGATCTTCCATGCTCTTGGGTAGGTAAAATTAGGATAATAGAAATGGCAATCTTTTTTTTATTTAAAATATTTATTTATTTATTGTTAATTGCCTTGGTTGGTTACTCAGTCTAGGGGTTGTAACCCACCCTGCAGTCAGTTACTCCAGGGTCACGGAGAGGCACTATCTGTAAGATATGAGATAAGAAAGAGGAAGGAGGCCATGTTAAGTTTGTCAGAGCCTCTGTTCATTAGAGACAGGTTACAGTTTATATAGGCTAAGGAATTGGGGGGGGGACAGAGGCCAGGAGGTTACATTCGGTCAGGTCACGTATGCCAAGAAGTCACGAGTTGACACACCTAGTTCCCTAGATAGTTTGGAATGTGGGGCAGGTTCCACTAACAGATGCTCTTCATTAACAGCTTAATTGGGTGGGGTAGGTTCTGTCAATAGAACGATTCTTAACACAATTAGGGGTATGGGGTTCTCTGCAGACTCCCCAGGGTGATGGTTCCTGTAATGATTTTTAGGAGGAAAACAGCTCCTGACAATTTATTATGTATACAATGGTCTGCCTGCATGTATCCCTGCAGACAGAAGTTGGCACCAGATCTTATTACCAGTGGTTGTGAGCCACATATGGTTGCTGGGAATTAACTCGGGACCTCTGGAAGAGCAGTCAATGCTCTTAACCACTGAGCCATCTCTCCAGCCCCTAGAAATGGCAATCTTAACAAAAGCAATCTACAGAGTCATTGCAATGTCCATCAAAATCCCAGCAAAATTCTCACAGACCTCAAAAGAATGGTAGTCAACTTCACAGGAAAAAGCAAAAGCCCAGGATAGCCTAAACAATCCTGTACAATAAGAAATTCTGTAGGTATCACAATCCTTGACATCAAATGAGGAAGAGAAGACTAGGCCCTGGCTGATGGCTCTATACATCATCCTGTAACCACCCAGAGTTGGACAGCTGCAGGATTACAACCCCTTTCAGGGACAACCCTGAAAGATACTTGTGAAGGTAAATCTCCACAGTGGGCTGAACTTCAAACAGTATACATTTTCATACCATTTATTTGGAAGAAGATATGACCCAATGTGCAACTAAGAATTCACTTATTGATGGACGCTATCCAGTGGTTTGACTGGAGGATCAGGGATTAGTAAAAAAACATGATTAGAAAATTGGTGAGAGAAGACATCTGAGGAAGAAGAATGTAGATAATCTTTGCAAATGGGAAAGGAGCCTAAAGATCCTTTTATTCCACATACATACTGATCAAAAGGTGAATTCAGCTGAGGAGTTCAGTACTCAAGTAGACAGAATGACTATTCCATGGCATATCTTCAGTAACATTATGAATAGGGGATGGATTGTTTTTAAAATCACCATGCCACATTTTCCCCACAGCACTTCTAAAGGGGACAGGGAAACCACCAGTCAGGGGGAAGCTAAAGGCTGCTGATCTGATCAGCACCAGACACTGCAATTTCCATGGGTCTAGGTCTGAGTTTACATGTATTGTTCTAAGTAGCGAAAACAAAGAGGAGACCCAGGCCTCTAAATAATCAGTTCTGGAGTATGCTCCTATCAACCATTCTGAGAGTGGGCACTGTGGGTCTGTGACACCAGCAGGCGATCCTTCTCAGGATTTCAGTTAATTGTCTCCGCTGCTGTCCTTGATAGTAAAATACAAGCAGTAAGTTTCCTGAACTAAAGCCATCAGTAAACTAAGGTGAAGGTAAGTATAAGAAGGTAGATATGTTTTGATGAAGGTTTTAATGTTATTATATTCCCATAAGTGAGGTAAAACCAGGACAAGCTTACACTTCTCTCTATCTGAGCATCTGTGAGTTGCCACCTTTGGGCAAACAGTACATCTATGTCCTTGGATAGCTGAGAATATCTTAAATTGGTTGCATTTGGCTATACCCTAAACACTGACCAAATGGCTCCTGCTAAAGATAATTGCAGGAAGGGAGAGCTTGGCATTTATCTAGGAAAGAGAAATAATGGCCTGGCAGTGGGGAATTGTTTTCTCCCATAGCTACGTGAATATGATCAAAAAGTCCCAAAAGTATAGGCAAACATCTGAATTGTTGGAATTAATAAACGTGTAACAGAAAGTGAGCTTCCTATAGGGAATCTACAGCTAAATCAACCATTTAATTCATAAAGCAATAATGCCTTTTGTTTTAACCCTCACCAAAGCACTTGGTTCTAATAAGTCACTCGTGAAGGAATGGCTGAGCAATTAATTTAAAATATTTCAGCTTGTAGTAAGTCTCCTGCCTTTTTACTCATAGAACAACACACAAAACCACTGAATCCTACTATGCTACAAAGTCAGCCCTACATCCTCACCCCAGCAAAGCAAAAGCCCTGTACCACTTCTGACTGGC
>JABTXL010020416.1:0-40227 GCA_025134845.1 Neodon shergylaensis
TGATGAAGGCCAGCTCCTTCAACTCTGAATACTGTCCTCTGACCTTCATAGGTGCACCATGGATACCTCTCCCCGTCCCCTCCGTCTCTAACCCCTCCCCTCACAGGCCTTGCTGGGATGAGAAGAATTCACAGAAACGTGGTACAGAAGTTGACTTTTAAAAACCGTTTTGTTGTAAGATTCTTTAATACTTTTGTTAGCATAAAATATGAAAAAGGGAAACTCTATTTGCTGACCGCCTGCTGCAGACAGTAAGGATGAATTTGAAGACATTTATTCCTATTTGATGTAAAATTTCCTCAGTGATGCTAGGAACATCAGTGAGGCTGTGAGTGAAGGCTGGCCCTAGTGTAAAGTTGCTACCAGTTGGCCTGCTGTTGTAGGTAAAGGAGATGTGGAAGTGGAGATGGGGGAGTGTTGTCGCCCTTCCCAGGGCTTGAGAGAGCAGTTCCCGGTGTTTGCAGAGCAGAGGAGAACTTGGTGGACTTTATTCATTGCTGAGAGCTGGATGGAGTGTTTCAGGACCAGAGACAAATCCTCTTGAATTTTCTGTAACCCACCAATAGCCAATGGCTGCTCACAGCCGTGTACTAACAGCCTTGTCGCTGGTTTGTGTACCCGCAGACCACTATCTTCTGCCAATAGGAAGTCAGAGAAGCCAGACAGCAAGAGAGCCAGCCCTACAGCAGAGGTGTCCCCACCACTGCATTTTACAAGGCTCTTGATGTATGGATTTCTCTGTTCTCTTCTACAGAAACACCATGAAACTGACACTACCTTGGGACATGTTATTCGGAGTTACCCGAGTCTGTGTTCCTGGTCCAGGGGATCCACTCTGACCTCTCTCTGCCTCCTCAGGCTCCTGCATGTGTGTCGTGCACACATACAACCAGGCACAAACACACACACACAAAATAAGTAAGTGCTTTTTTCTGTGTTGTGTTTGTGGGGGATGGGCAGGTGTGTGTGTGCCATGACTTGCATGTGGATGGCAGCGGAGAGTTTGCAGCAGTCGGACTCTTTCTGCTGTGCCTGCTCCATGGATCCAGCTCTTGGATGGTCAATCCTGACAGCAAGCCCTTGCCTGCAAGCCATCTCTATGTCCCTTTAAAATCTCTCCCTCTCTGTCCTTCTCTGCCTCTCTGCATTCCCCCCACCAGACCCCATCACTACCCCAACAGGGTCTGTCTACATAGTGATGGCAAGAAGAGCTTTGTGCCACCATGCCTGACCCCCTTAAATCTCTTTAGCCCATGTACAGACATAATACAGCAATATAAGGTTTTCAGATGATCGTACCATTTATCATTGCATCATACATGCAATTTCTCTTCTATAGTGTATTTGGGTTGAGGCCACACCTCAGCCCCTGGCATCCATATACACAAAAAGTCTGGAATGTTCGAGTGGAAAGTTCTACCTCAAATCCCCTCCTCTGGGCATTGCCTCAGTCCAGAATTCACCTCAGAGAAAGCCTGCCAAAGGGTGACCCCTCCATAGAGATGCTCAAGACCACTCCCACAGGGTGTTTAAACTGCCCCCTCCAGGGACAAACTTGTGGTTTCTCTCTCTTATTTCTTCATCTCCCCTCTGAGGGTCTGGAAGGCCACGGGGAGCTTTAGTATTCATCAAAAACATGGGCTTTTTCTGATTCAGTTTAATTTGGTCTGATTTGGGTTATTGTGTCGGTGGAGAGGTTTATTGGGTCCCAAAACCTTTTCACAATGTTTTTGAAACAAGAATTTATCTGTAGCTTCAGGTGTAAAGAAGGATAAAATGATTCAGTTGAAATACTCATCCAATGATGAACATACACATCACAAAGGAGAAGTTACTGGGTGCAAGACGGGATCACAAGCCAAACAATGGAACCCACTTTAACAGGTTATTTTATTTTATTTTATTTTTTTGAGGTATACATTATTTTCTGATCCCCTCCCCTTCAACCCTCTCCCATGGTCCCCATGCTCCCAATTTATTCTGGAGATCCTGTCTATTTCTACTTCCTGTGTAGATTAGATCTACATATGTCTCTCTTAGGGTTCTCATTGTTGTTTAGGTTCTATGGGATTGTGATTTCTAGGCTGGTTTTCTTTGCTTTATGTTTAAAAACCACTTATGAGTGAGTATGTGTGATAATTGTCTTCCTGGATCTGGGTTATCTCACTCAAAATGACATTTTCTAGTTTCATCCATTTGCCTGCAAATTTCAAGCTATCATTATTTTTCCTACTGTATAGTACTACATTGTGTAAATGTACATTTTCCTTATTTATTCTTTGGTCGAGGGGCACTTAGGTTGTTTCCAGGTTCTGAGTATGACAAACAAAGCTGCTATGAACATAGTTGAGTACATGTCCTTGTGGCACGATTGAGCATCCTTTGGATATATACCCAAAAGTGGTATTGCTGGGTCTTGAGGAAGGTCATTTCCTCCAAAGGGGCTGTACCAGCTTGCACTCCCACCAGCAATGCAGGAGTGTTTCCTTTACCCCACAACCTCTCCAGAACAGATCATTATTGGATCATTTGTTCTTTTGAAGACTGATTTCTTGTGTTCTTTGTGTATTTTGGAGATCAGACATCTGTCTAATGTTGGGTTGGTGAAGATCTTTTCCCATTCTATAGGATGTCATTTTGTCTTGTGGATCATGTCCTTTGCTTTACAGGAGCTTTTCAGTTACAGGAGGTCCCGTTTATTAATTGGTTTTCTTAGTGTCTGTGCTGCTGGGGTTATATTCAGGAGGTGATCTCCTGTGCCCATGCATTCAAGTGTACTTCCCACTTTCTTTCTATCAGGTTCAGTGTGACTGGCTTTATGTTGACATCTTTGATCTATTTGGACTTGAGTTTTGTGCATGGTGATAGATATGGATCTGTTTCATTCTTCTACATGTTGATATCCAGTTATTCAAGCACCATTTGTTAAATATGCTTTTTTTACATTTGATTTTTTTGTTCTTTGTCAAAAATAAGCTGTTTAAAGATGAGTGGATTAATATCCGGGTCTTCGATTTGGTTCCATTGGTCCTCCTGTCTGTTTTTATGCCAATACCAGGCTGTTTTCAGTACTGTAGATCTGTAGTAGAGTTTGAAGTCAAGGATTGCGATGCCTCCAGAAGTTCTATTATTGTACAGGATTGTTTTGGCTATCCTGGAATTTTTGCTTTTCCATATGAAGTTGAATACTATTCTTTGAAGGTCTGTCAAGAATTTTGCTGGGATTTTGATAGGCATCTCATTGACTCTAGATTGATTTTGGTAAGATTATCATTTTTACTATCTCAATTTTACCTACCCAAGATCATGGGAGATCTTTCCACTTTCTGGTGTCTTCTTCATTTTCTTTCTTCAAAGATTTAAAGTTCTTGTTATACAAGTCTTCCACCTGTTTGGTTAAAGTTTCTCTGAGACATTTTATGCTCTTTGTGGCTATTGTGAAGTGTGATGTTTCCCTGATTTCTCTCTCAGCCCATTTATCATCTGTGTAAAGGAGGGCCATTGCTCTTTTTTTGTTAATCTTGTATCCTGCTACACTACTGAAAGTGTTTGTGTGTTGTAGAAGTTCCTTGGTAGAATTTTTGGGGTTACTTATGTAAAATATCATATCATCAGCAAATAGTGAGAGTTTGACTTTCTCTTTCCCAATTTGTAGCCCCTTGGTCTACTTCTGTTGTCTTATATCTCTAGCTAGGACCGCAAGAACTGTATTTAATAGATATATGGAGAGAGTGGACAACCTTGTTTTGTTCGTAATTTCAGAGGGATTTCTGGGAGTTTCTCTCCATTTAGTTTGCTGTTTGCTGTCGGCTTTCCATGTATTGCCTTGATTTTATTTAGATATGTTCCTTGTATCCCTGCTCTCTCCATGACCTTTATCATGAAGGGATGTTGTATTTTGTAGAAAACTTTTTCTGCATCTAATGGTTCATCTAATTATCACGTGGTTTTCATTTTTCAGTTTGTTATATGGTGGGTTACATTGATAGATTTTCATATGTTGAACCATCCTTGCATCTCTGGGATGAAGCCAACTTGATGATGGTGGATGATGGTTCTGATGTGTTCATGGATTCAATTTTCCAGTATTTATTGAGTATTTTTGCATTAATGTTCATGACTGAGATTGGTCTGTAATTCTCTTTCTTAGTAATGTCTTTATGTGGTTTGAGTATCAGGTAATTATAGCCTCATAGAAAGGGTTTGGCAATGTTCCTCCTGTTTCTATTGTCCCACTTTAAGAATTTATTAGAGAGAGGAAAAGACATGTGAGCAGGCTGAGAACAAAACATGAAGTGGGTGAATCCAGTTTTGAAACCGCCTAACGCATGTGCATAGGGACTTGGCTTACATAGCTGTTGCTTCTGCATGGTAGATCAAGATCACACAGGGTTTGAGGCCCTGGATTGCTATGTACGTTGTCACAACACTTGATGGCGCATGCCTGGCTCTGGAACCCAGATGTGCCAGTGCTTGGGGTGGTAGACATTTTGGAAGAGTGGTGGGTGATGGAAATGATAACATTTAACCAATATGTTTATTATAAAAATTGGGGAGTTAAGAATAGCAGATCGGCAAGAATAGGACATCACATGTATTGAGAGTGTTTCCTGCTGATTTGTGGACATGAGAAAGTTAGGGTGCTTGGCCACATCTTGGCGTAGCTGGTTACTTCAGTGTGTCCTTGTCTCTGTGAACTGGCTGACTGGCACATGTCAGTACCAATCTATTCTGGAGAATGTTGAGCCCTGAACACACTCTAGTTGGAGTTTGTTTTCTTCTTGGCACAATTGGCCTTTGGGCAAGAAACTGCCCATGTCTCAACCACTGACAAAGTACACGATGTCTGGACTGGATAAGCAGGACACAAGGAAAAGGACTGCCAAGACAAGGTAAGATGGTTCTGAAAATTTTTCTACCTCTGAAAATGGTCTGTCAGTTAAGCTTGGTCTTAGCCAAAATTGATTGCTTCAACATTGTAAATGAGATTTTGGGTGATGGAGTTGAAGAATAGTTAGTTATAGTTTTCCTTAGTTATGATAAAGATGAAATAGATGTAAATATTGTAATTTTTACTTGATAACTGTTTTGTTATATGTAATTTTGCTATGTTAAAGTTAAAGCCTTCCTCATTTTTGTTGTTTAAACAGAAAAAGGGGAAAAATGATGGAAGAAGGTCATTGGTTAATTAATAAAGAAACTGCTTGACCCTGATAGGTTAGAACATAGGTGGGTTGAGTAAACAAAACAGAATGCTGGGAGGAAGAGGAAGTGAGGTAAGACGCCTCAGAAAGACACAATGCTGCTCTTCTCCAGGGCAGAGGAGATGAAGCAAGCTGCCAGGTCAGACGTGCTGAATCTTTCCCAATAAGACTGGAGCTACACAGATTATTAGAAATGAGTTAGTCAAAATATGAGAATTAGCCAGTTAGAGGCTGGAGCTACTGGGCCAAGCAGTGTTTAATTGAATACAATTTGTGTGTTGTTATTTCGGAGTATAAGCTAGCCAGGTGACCGGGAGCTGGGCGGCAGGAATGCGACCCGCAGCTCCCTTCAACATTTGGGTGATTGCTCAGGCAGCCAATTTCTCTGTCATATACTGCTTGCTTGGATTCTGCTTGATTACACTTCCTGCCTACTCAAGTAACATTATCTCCCTTCTCAGGCCTTCCTTGGGGTTGAAGATTACATAGTCTTAGTCACCTTCTTATGATTTGGTTAAGCCAATTTCTCATGCAAGACTTAGACTCTTTAAAATAGAATGTTTATTAAAACACTTATCATGTGTTCCTTGCTTAATATTGTTTATGTTGGTTGTAATTTTATACTTGATATCTGTTCATATAGTGTATAGTTTTGTATTGGGTTTGTATAGTTCTTATTTAGACAAAAGTGGGAGATGATGGGGAATCTTTGTCAACCATTTATTTTTAAGAGGTGGGACCAAGTAAGGTTGTGACTTTCTGAGACCAGGAAAAAAATTCCACAGGGCTCAGATGCACACTCTTTGTGGTTCCCTGAAGAACAGCTGAGCTTGGACGTCTTGTTCTGTTTCGTGAGTTTGACCCCTATAATAAATAAAAAATATAATTGTTTTATCTTTTAGCTAGCCTAGTTATTTATCGATCCAAGAAAATTCAACAAGTAAAAGGTTTGCGATGAGATTAGTGAATCCACTAAGGGAGGCCCTCAAGCTTGGCACCTGTGGGAGTTACAAGAATTACTTTAAAAAGGCCATGCCATTTCAGGGAAAGGGATGAGAGGTGTTGGTCTGGAAGAGAGAGAAGGACCTGATCTCCGATGTTAACTGGAGATGGACAGGGTTGGCGCATGGTTAGGGTAGTGAGTAAAGTCCCATAAGAGGGAGCAGAGGTGATGAAACAATAGGGTGAGCAGGTGAGCAGGGAGGGCTGAGGATTTAGGTGAGAGGCCAGCAGTCAGGAGGGGTTGACCATACGTGAGTTCAAAGGGTAAGATGGAAAGGGGTCTTTTGGGGAGAGCCAGTGGCCTGAAAAGAGCCAAAGGCAAAAGCTTTTTCCAGTCAAGGAGAAGTTCCTGTGACATCTTAACAAGAACATTTTTTAAGAAATGCTTAGTTGATTTTACCTTCCCTGAGGACCTAGGATGGTATGGGATATGAAAATGCCAGGGAATGTTAGGAGCCGTAGATAGTGTGAGAGATCTGGGAGGTAAACTCTGGACCATTATCTGACTGCAGAGAGGTTGGGATTAGAAACTGGGGACTAATTTCCTGGAGCAGGACTTCAGAAACTGTCAGGACCCTCTTATTAGTTATGGGAAACCCTTCAATCCACCCAGACATGGTATCTACCTAACCCGGGAGATATTTAACCCATCTGACTGTGGGCACATGAGTAAAATCAGGCTGTCACTCACTTCCTATAAGGGAGCTCATTTCCTGGTGGGTGGGAAAAGGGAAGCTACAATACCTGGACTTGGAATCTGACTTTTGATAGATTTTATAAGAGGCAATGATAATTTTTAAAAACTCTAAGTTCTCCGTGGTGTGTAAGAGGTGAGCTTTGACAAAGTAGACAGAGCCTGACTATGTGGATGAAGAGTTGATGTAGGTTGGACAGAATTGGCCAAGTGTCAGTTGGTGACTGTGAGAATATGGGGTGTACTGTATGAACCCCCTGAGGTGATTGAGGTAAGTCTGGGCCTGGAAGGCTGCTGCCCTGGCTGCGTGGTCAGCTCAGTTATTTCCCTTAGAGATGATGGAGTCTGATCCCTTAGAGATGATTAAAGTCTGATGAGACCAGCAGTGAATAATTCCTATAGCTCTGCGGAGATGGGAGGTCTTTAACATGGCCATAATGAGGTCTAGTTAGTTATGAATCCTCCTTTTGTTGTAAGAAGCCCTTGCTCTTTCCAGATAGCACCATTGGTAGGGAAAATAACAAAGCAAATTTTTATTTGGTGTGGGAAGAGAGGGGACTCCTGTGGACAACCTCCACCTGATGTCTGGTTTATTAGGACAAGGAGAGAGTGGGAATCTATTCTTAATAAAGGAAAATTTATGGACAAGTCACCAAAGCACAATAAATGACCCGAATTTAACTAAACAGGTAAATTTTACACCACTGGCTAAAGATATCCATACGGCAGAATGACCAAAATGTAATTCATAATCACAAAACCCTAGAACCAAGTTATTTCAAAAACCACTTGGTGTGTAAACACCAAAATAAATCCAATAAATGGCCAGCCTCTCTCTTGTTTGCTAAGGAGTCCAGGGACTGGCAGTGACTATTTTGGCCTCTGCAGGTGAGTAGCATCTGTGGAAGGTGCAGGATGGCTGGTTTGCTCCCCAGTTCTTCAGAAGGAACCAAGAGCAGTTCGCCTCCTCTCCAGGTACCCCATCCACCATGGAGAGAGGAGCCATAGAGGGCTATCATGTGCTTGGGGAAAATACTGCACACCTACAAGATTGGCATCGACCCATGGACTTCTCAGTAAGTGACTGCCTTCACCACCCTACCAAGGCACAGGCAATTACTCGGTGCAGCTCACAATGCATAGGCGTTGGAGAAATCACTTCTGCAGGACAGGCCAGTCAGAAGGAAAGCCACCCGGTCTGAACAGGGCTGTACTTGACTGAGACTCTGGTGAGCACTCAACATCTGGTGCATGGCTGGCCGTGATCGTACAGTGGTTAGTACTCTGCATTGTGGACGCAGCAACCTTGATTCAAATCCGAGTCACAGCAGTCATCGTCCTTACTGTCTGGTGTGCTGCTTTCTTTTCTCCATAAACCTACGCCTAGCTAAAGTCTTGACACAGACTCCAGACTCTCTATTTCAAGTCCCGCAGACATGGAGGAACTCAAACACTATTAGTACAGTTTGTGCCTGCACTATTCACTGTCAATCACGCTGTCTCAGGTGGACACACAAAATCGCCATCACTGTCAATCAGCCTAGGCTCAGGGCATAGTAAGCACCATCTTTGAGCAACACCTCTAGCCCAGGTTTTGGTCATGTCAGCATGATGCAGGGTCTGAATGTTCCTATCTGGTATTTGTCTTAGTAATAACACATTAGTGGGAAATCTTGTTTTCTATGTCCTGTCCTCCCCTTTCTGTGTCCTCCCCCATTACTAGTGATGGCTCCTAGTAATGGAGTCTCAACTGGCCATCTCCTTCACCAGGCAAGGATTCCAGTGGTTGGACTGGGCTGCATTCAATTCAGTTGTTGGCCAAGGGTGCCCCATGGAAATCTCCAAGCCACCCAGGCTGCTGCTAAAACACAGGACTGCTCTCCAGAAACTGCCAGCGTGTCCATTGCTGAGGTAACATCCACACATGGAACATGGTGAAGTCAAGCTGGCTCATACAGGAAGCCTGCATCCCTATGTTCTAGTATTTGGGTGTGGGAGGGTACTCTGTGGCCTATTGAAAGAGAAAAGCAGATGCAAACCAACTGTGTCACAAAGCCCTTGACCTTCAAAATGTCCTGCCTACAAAATATGAAGGACAATGGTGGCACAGAACTTGTGAGAATAGCCAACCGGTGTCTGAATTGATTAAGGCCCACTCCACAAGAAGGAATCCACACCCAACACTTGCTTGTGTAGCCAAGAACCAGGATAGATAGATAGATAGATAGATAGATAGATAGATAGATAGATAGATAGATACTAGATATCCCAGTAGTAGACAGCCCAGAGAACAAGGGTAAAACCAAACACTACTGATTTATAATATATATATATATATATATATATATATATATATATTACCATATGTCTCTGGATATCTACTGCTGGGCTATCAAATATCTATACATCTATCAATTCACCTATCTACTGGGCTATCATCTATCTATCTATCTATCTATCCACCTATCTATTGGGCTATCAACTATCTATCTACGTATCTCCTGGGCTATCATCTATCTATCTATCTATCTATCTATCTATCTATCTATCTACTATCTATCATCTATCTATCTATCTATCTATCTATCTATCTATCTATCTATCTATAACTATCAACCTATGAATCATCTTTCTCCCTTTTTTATAGTCTTGCACAGAAACACTCTCCACAGGACGTATGTGGCCACTGATACAGGCTCCTTTTACTCCAGCTAGTCATAAGGTTCCTCATAATATTGCTTACTTAGACTATCAAGAGTGGTTCCTTACGCCACCTCTACCCATAGAATGTTCATCTCAAATTCTGCATATGACTAGACAGTCCCAACCTGTATTGTTAACCTAGATGAAAGTGAAGAAATCCATTCCAATCAGACAGTCAGTGATGCTGGGTCTGGAACCTATGTGAGCCCTGCATGGATCTGTGGCAGCCTAAGACAATTAGCTTGCCTACTTAATGTGCCTGTCACTACAGGTCTCAAGAAACTTATGTCTTTGGTTGAAGCTGATCCAATCTATAGATAGAGCACACAGGACTGGGAGGACAAAGTTAAGTGCAGGGACTGGAGAGATGGCGCATGCATTAAGAGCACTTTTGGCTGTCTCAGGAGACCCACAGGACAGCAAACAAACCTCTTTAATGTGCTTTCCAGGTGAACACCACTGCCCTCATCTGGCCATTGAGGGAACTGCATGTACGTGGTGGCAAAACACCCACAAGTAGAAATAAAAGCACCACAAAATGACCCAACATGTCTTGAAGGACATTATTTCTACTGTGTGGTTATCATTTTTGCATATCACTCACATTTCAAGAAAACCAGAGGCAGATTGCTTTGCATTTTCCGATTTCTATTGTACATTCCTTTGTTGAATGTTCTCATTTCCTGAGAGGCCAGGAACAATGTAGTTGTGTGATGTAAGACGCCCCTCTGTATGTTGTGAATATGTTTTACTATCATTTCTTAATAAAGAGGCTGATTTGGCCAAGGGTAAGGGAGAATATAGCTATGCAAATCCTAACAGAGCTACAGAGAGACGGAAGGCAGAATTTAGGAGATGTCATGAAGCCACCAGAGGAGTGGGATGTCAGAGAATTAGTGGTAAATCATAGCCATGTGGCGATACACAGATAAATAGAAATGGGTTAAAGTAAGAACGAGCTAGTAATAATCTGAGTCACTGGCCGAATACTTTTAATTAATATTAAGCCTCAAAGTATTCTTTATAAAGAGTCATAGGACAGGGCAGAACACAGAAAAGCTTCCGGCTACAGTTAATAGTGTTTCCCTTTAGTTTGGTCAGCATGATGATGTCATGAACATGTTGTACAGTGTGTGCACCACATTTTAATGGTAGCAAAATATATGACCTCAGGGATGCAGTTTGTCTAATTTTCTATAGACTAGAGGGAATACAAGGAGCACGCCATGCCATCTGTATCCATATCCAATTTGCTATCTGCCTGTGTAGACCATGGTTGGAAAATCATTGTGTATTCCAAATTGCCTGGAACTTGCTGATATTGATCCACGCCTGTGAGTTGTGTGTTTACAGGAGGGTGACAGCTCATCTGACTGAAAAGAGTCTTAAGAGTGAAAAGTAGAAAACTTTTTTTTATTCATTAAACATTCATTGTATTCTATAGGTGCTTCAAAACAGCGGTCATTACAGACAGTGTATAGCCTTAGCAAACTACTAAAACAATGGAAATAATAAAAGAAATAACAAAATATAACAAAAACTTACACGAAAATGAAGAAAACCAAAACACTAATGCACAGATATCCCAAGATATAAACCACCTAAACAAAAACAATCTAAAACATAACAAAAACAACCAACCAAACAAAATTAAAATTCCCATTTTCCCTTGAAATATTCTTTAAGAAAAAAACAAATCAATAACACGAGACATGAGGAAGTAGATTCGTCTCTGTAGTGAATTATCTTCAGCAACACTTGTATGTGATATGGGGTCAGCGTCAGCTCTGCACTAGAGAGAGAATCTTGGGCTTCTGGGTGTGGTCTGTCTGGATAGCAGTGTGACAGAGTCTTCCTTGTCAGATTCCACATCACATATGCAGTCAGCTTGCCAAAGCCGTTGACAGTAGCTGACAGAATGACTCTTGCTCACCCAAGTATCTCCCTCCATGTTGTTTTACCCACACTGGGGCCACTGGTGATGGATGTTCGGCTTCTGACTAATTTGGGGGTGCCGTCTGAATCTCAAGCTTATTTCTGATGCAGACTTTTCTCTGGATGTGAGCCAACAGAGGTGGATCAGATTGCGGCTGGATCCTCTGATAATTGGTTGATATTTTCCTCAATGTTGTCCTCACAGCAGAAAGGGACATGGCTTTTTCAGAGGAGGCCTGGATCCTGGAGTGTAGAATGTCATGCCTTCAAGGTGTCTCTGGTTTCCTTCAGGCCTCTTAGTTCTCTTATGAGGTGCTGTCAGAGAAGAAATAGAAACAGTCTCTCTGGGACACAGGCAAGAAGAAAAACAGGGCTAATCACCCCTAGTAAGGAAAAGTCAAGGAAGAAAACCCACACCGTGAACCCCTGGTTGGTGGGAATGGGGCTCAATGGTGGCTCACTTGCCTGGCACATAGCGCTCCTGCTGCAGCAGCTCCATCTGCAGGAGGCTCTCCTCCTGGGCTGTGGTCTGTTCCAGTTCATGCTGGAGATGTTCAAACCTAGTGGAAAAAGGCAGCTGAGACAAAGGCCTAGTGGAGCCCTGAGATGTCAGTTTTTTAGCCCCCACCAGCTAGAAAATCCATTGTCTTTTACCTGAGCTCATTGACTGCCTCCCTAAGGGAAAAAGTCGGAGTGCCCCTGGGATGGTTTTTTTTCTCAGCGTTTAAAAAATGCTATTAGTTGAACTGAAAAATACACTGTGCTGGACATGAAAAAACGGCATTTTTTCAACAGTCCAAAAACATTATTTTGGAGAAATATCAATATCTGAGTCACAGTTCAGTAAAGATATTCCTGGCCTGAATTAGACACCAGGTGAATGTGAGCAACCTGTAAAACTCTATGTCTGCCCTCTAGTGGAGCCCACACAACACTGCAGAGAAGGCTCTGGTTATTCCTACAGTCCAGAGGGTGCCTTGGACTAATTTGTCAACTCCTAATCTGTTTATGGCCAAAGTAAATCTTCTCACAGGAAACTGATGAACCCTGCAGAGAGCCTGCAATCAGCAGGAATGTTCTGCATCCAAGTTAGCAAGAAGATTAGAAACTTCTCTCTAAATGTGATGTTCCTGAAGGAGAATAAAGTGGCAGAGGACACACTGTCCTTCACAATTGACCTCCTGCTTCTCACAAGAGAAGATGGGGACACAATCACCAGAAGACTAATAACCAAGCATATGGTTTCGTGGACAAAAGTTTCTGGTGATTAGCCAAATAATATTCTGAGGTATTTTCTACCAGGGTGTGAGTGTGAGTCTTGCCAAAAAGACTAAAACCCAAACAAGTCAGAGACCCCGAAACAGAGGATCCACTAAACTACAACTGCTTCTGTCAGTCCGTGCTCCTACCTCGTCTGGGACTCAGTGAAGTGATGCTGCAGCTTTCCTGCCAAGTCCCTTTGCTGGGTAACCAGTTCCTTCCGCTTCAGCAGGAATTGAAGGTGTTCCTCCAGTCTTTGATGTTCCTATCATTAGAGGATTGTGTTCTTAGGGCAGGTTGTCTGCACACACGAACACATGTGTGCATGCATGTACACAAACACAAACAAATGTGCTTACACACTCCTGATCATCACAAGTACATGAATGCTCACATACAAGCACACTGCATTGCATCCACATGTGTAGTTCCTAGCTAACAATATGGAAGAAGAGATCACCTGGGATCCTATGAAGAAGAGAGTTAACTTTCATTAGCCCACACCCTCTCCCCCCGTATTCTAAACCAGGTACAGGGATGGGGTGATATGATGAGGAATGTGTACTTTGTCTCTGTTTTGATAATTTTCATTCTGTTTCTACTTTATATGTGTAGGTGTTTTGCCTGCCTGTGTGTCTATGCAGTACATGCACGCCTGGTCCCTGGGAGAAGAACACAGTGGGCAGAGCAGTTAATGTAGTGCTTGCCTTGTACACCCAGGCCACTAATGGTGGGTGCCAGGGTTCCTTGATCAGTTATTTAAGCTTGCATACAAGTTTTCGAGTCTGTACATTATAGGCTTAGTTCTGTGGTACAGGACCACTGCCTGATGGTGGACCAGTCTCTTCCTTTCATTCAGTTCTTCCGCGTGGCTCCAAAGACAGCAGCTTCCTCCAATAGAACCTCTCTAAACCACAGGTTACCTCATTTTCGGCCCAATGAGTTCAAGAATGAGTTCAAAAAACCAGAAAATCTCTACAACCAGAATTCAAATAAATCTTGCATCCGGTGAGATGATTATGTCAGGAATTTGTCTAAGTAACAAATGAAGGCTTACTCATGGCCTATTGAGTGCATATATTGCTTCATGCTTAACAATATTCCATGGAAGGGCTTGACTTCATTGAATGTTTATTTATCAATGAAGGGCATTTGAATATTTTCTGGTTTGGCGGTGCTCGGAGGAATGCTTCTATAACCCGGGTGTCCCCTAGATTCTCTGTGACCCTTCCTTCTCATTCTGGGATCACTGGGTCATCTGGATACTGCAATCCATGTTTCTGAAAAGTTATACATAGCTTCTCACAGGGCTACAACATTTTATACCACTAGCAATAACTGAGGGTCCTCATTTCTGCCAACCCCCTCAGGCCAAATTTGTCTCAGTGTAAAGAAGCTTGGAATGAAAGCAGCTTCTGAGCGCTGCAGACACAACATGCAGTGAGTGCTTTAGACGATGATGAGCCTGAGTGGGCTGCACTAATACAGCCTGTTCTCACAGCTCTGCATGGTAATTGGTGTCTTCTGCTGGGGGAGACACCTCTGCAGTTCAGCATCTCTTAAATGACAAAATTAATGTGGGAGTCTTCTGTTTTGTGTCAATTTCATTGGTTAAATAAAGAGACTGCCTTGGCCCTTTAATAGGACAGAAAATTAGGTAGATGGAGTAAACAGAACAGAATGCTGGGAGAATGAAGCCGAGTCAGGCAGTCGCCATAATTCTCCCACCAGACACAGATGCAGGTTAACATCTTCCCTGGTAAGCCACCTCATGGTGCTACACAGAATATTAGAAATGGGTTAGATCAATATGTAAGAGCTAGCCAATAAGAGGTTGGAACTAATGGGCCAAGCAGTGTTTAAAAGAATACAGTTTCCGTGTAATTATTTTGGGTAAAGCTAGCCTGATGGCGGGAAGCGGCCCGCAGCTCCTATAACACAAAATCAAGGCCAAGATCCAGGATTCAAATGAGCCAAGATTGGACAAAGGTGAAAGGAAAATGGCAGCAGGCACTGATGAGGAGAACAAAACAGGAAGCAGAAGTCATTAGTGGGCAGTCACCTTTCACGCAGAGCAGAGAAGGACACAGATGTTCAACCAGGCTTTCCTGCTCTCAGGCACCTTGATTTGCCTCAGCAGCCTCTTTCTCACCTTCATGTCCTACATTACCTTGGTTTTCTGCAAAGGATTTCTTTGCAGATGAATATTTATGTCTCTACAAACATCTGTTTTGTGGTCCTTGGTTCTAGTTAGCTGTGCAAAAGATGGGCAGCTCCCTGTGCTTTGTGACAAATAAATGCTAACCACAGCAGTAACGGTACTTTCTATTAGCATTGGTCTCCATCATCTTTAAAGATGTCCATCATTCCATGAGTGAACATACATATAAAGGCTCAAACACATATTCTCAAACCCACAAAGATACATATAAACACAACATACACACACACACACACACACACACACACACACCCCTCCTGAACCCAGAAAAGCAAGGGAGAAGACTAGAGTGTTGCAGCACCTCTCCTGTTGCAGGGAGGCAGTGGTCCTCAGTGCTGTCTCTCAGTGCTCTTAGACTCAGTCAGGCTTCTGCCCTAGTCTGAACTTCTTTCCCCTTTAAGGAAAGTTCTTCAACTCAAGATGCACTGATCATACAGGTGCGCGAAAACCTCTGGACACCTGAGTTTGACCACAAAAGACCAAGTCCCAAAGGAAGAGGGTTGCACATGAAGCCTCCCGATAGCTCTAAGCTGCCCCATTCTAGTCTCCTAAGAAACCTTATCCAGGCTCCTCCAGAGAAGACCTTGACAGCACCAGAGAATGAGACTGACCCATGGTCATGACAAAACAACTTTGGACCATAACACAGGGCATATAATATGAAAATAGCCTCAGATCAGTCAGTAGGAGCCTAGTGAGGTCACCACAGTGTTGTTCTGAAATGCAGCACTCTGTACAACTATGAGGGGATCTGTACTAAGATATAACCATGCGCACGATAGAGTGAGCATCACAATGTCAGCAAAGAGACTGACTGCAGGTTCTGTGTTGTGAAGCCAATGAGACAAACGAACATTTCCTGGGAGGTTACCTTAGTTCGGTGAAAGGAAAGAAGTCCACTTTTAATTTTCAAAATAGCTCTGGGGCTTGAATTTTTTTTATTAAAGACTCATTAATTCCAAAATAGTGAAAATGTGAAAAATTGAGAAATACACGAATTCCTTTCTTTTTTTTTTTTTGGATTTTCGAGACAGGGTTTCTCTGTGGTTTTGGAGCCTGTCCTGGAACTAACTCTGTAGACCAGGCTGGTCTCGAACTCACAGAGATCCGCCTGCCTCTGCCTCCCAAGTGCTGGGATTAAAGGCGTGTGCCACCACCGCCCGGCTCCTTTCTTTTTCTTACTAAACAAAGCAGTTAGCAATAAGATGAGACAGAAAAAGATAGGAAGCTCTACCTGTGAGGAGACAGGAGATCCAAAGAGCTCTGGCCTGTTAGCTTAAGCAGAACAAAAAATTCTGTTCTAGCAAACAAATGATCCCCAGGTCCTTGTCCTCACTCACTCACTCAATCAAAGCTCTGTGATTCTCCCTATGTGGCTCCCAGCATAGAACCCTTCCTACCATACTGACACGTAGGTGTGTGATATGTGATTTACCAATCTCCCTCAAAGAACTGCAGCTTCTACCAATGCTGATGGTTTGTTTTCCAGTCAGTTTGGGTCTTCCAAGAGGGGAACTCCCCAGAAAGACTTGTGAAGGATCCCAGAAATGAACTCTTAGATGGAATGGAGGTGGTCAGCTGGGTACCTGAGTGGACAGTTACATGGCAGTGTACATGGGTGTGGGTGTGTGGTTAGATAGGTGGGCAGCTTGCTCCTGCTGCCTCAGCTTACCTGCTGCTGCTCTGTCAAGAGGTCACAGAACTTCTCAAGGGCCTCCTCACACAGCCTCTTTGTCTCCTCACAGCACTCTTGCAGGAAGATCTGCTCCTGCTGCAGCTTTCTGTTGTCCTCTCTCAACATGCCCACTTTTTCCTTCATCTGTGTCCTTTCCCTCAGAAGCCGGCTGTGGAGGGTGCTTAACCATCACAAACAATGATGAGCTCCAGTCCACCTCCATCTTCCACTCCTACCTACTAATACCACCTTCCCTGCTAGGTCCCATGTCCTCAGACAGCCCCAGACTACAGCCCACATTAGCCATGCCAGTATCACCCATGTGATGTACCTCTGAGAACAGGATTCTGCACCCCTAACACACACTGATCCTACACTGATCATGGTATTGGGAGAACATCATCAGGTATAGAGCAAACATGGTCTGAAGTAGGACAGAGGACCCAAGAGGAATACATTCCACATCTGTTTCCCATAGCAACAGGTGCTGTAAGCCCCTGTCAGAGTTCAGACACCATTCATGGTGCAAACCATGTTTTCTATCTAGAAGGTCTGGAAGCTGACATGACAATTTTGGGAAGGGCTCTCAGATTCCTTGCACGTGGAAGAAATCAGTCTGGGAAGACAAGTACAAGGTAAACAAGCTAGATGAACAGCCCTCACTTTGGTTCAAAGAGAAACAAGTGAAGCAGCTGTCATTCCCAAGTGCGGGGTCCCATCCAATCAGACACTCACCGGTAGGAGTTGGTCTCAGTCAGCTCCTTGCACTGGGAAGAGGCCTCACTAATTTCCTTGGGGAATTTCTCCAGCTCTGACTTCTCCTTCTGATGATCCATTTTCAGCTCCACAAGCTCAGCATTCAGCCTGTGGTAGAGCCTGGGCCCAGGAACAAAGAACCCCATGAACACAGTCATCAGAACACCATGAACACATGAATTACGGCTGTGTCTTGGATTATCCTAGTGCACTGGATGTCACATCCTGCATCCCAGGTACTAAGACCTGTTGATGTTATTAGACTTGCTAAGCTGCCTCAGGGCCAGAAAGGCAGAGCATCAAGAAGGAGACAGACAGAGCTACATGAGCTTCCTCAGTAGGCCTGGCGGAACAAACTAGCTCTTTATAAGATGTCCCAGGAGTCTGTGGTATGTGTCTGTGCCTACCTGAAGACTCATATGACATTTCTCTTGTCTTCAGAAAAAAAAGTGTTTATTCTGTGTTCCTGTTATCACAAGGATGTCGAGAACTCATAATCAGGATCTCCATAGAGGAGACCGTACAGTACAATGACTTTATAAACTCCCCAGGGAATTCCATTCAGTCACCAAGGCGAGCACAAAGAATGAGGGCAGGGATGCTCAAAGTGGGACTCCAGGGTCTCAACACTTATATCACCTGAGACTCTGAGACAGACAAATCCGCAGCCCTGCTACTAATCTCTGACTCACAGGATCTGGATGACACACACACACACACACACACACACACACACACACACACATACACACTGTAAGGGAACCCCTCAGAGACAGTACAGAACACACCAGACACCACAGCACAAAGGAGATTTATTGACTCAGTAGAGCAATCATGGAATTGGGGAGGGGGCTTCCTCTGAATCAGGCAAGAGCTGAGAGAAAGCAATGGGTGTTTATTTCAGCAGTGGGTATTTAGGAGATAAGGAGATTGGACAGCTAAGCCAGAATAGTCAAAAAATGAACTTTGATTGCTGGACCCTGGTGTTTGGTTTCAGGAATGAGTCAGTGACCAAGTAAGGATATGAACCCCGGGGACAAATTTTAGGAATTCAATTTAATGTTTTACCAAGGGTGAGGGACGTGAAAAGGGAAAAACCTGCAACTGCCATATTGGCAATGTTTGGGTCTGTTAGCTCTTCGGACACATAAACCCATACACAATTAGGATGCCAGAGACATGCAGGTAGGTGGCATTATCTCAGAGTACAAGGAACAAGAGCAGAGAGGTGCAGATCAGCTCAAGGCCTTCAAGTCACACATTGAGAAAAACTAAGTTGGACCAGGCCTTGCTCCCAGAGCAACCAGCAAGAAATCCCCCAGTCAAATACAAAGACTCCCATGAACTCAGCACTCAGCATCTCCCACAAGCAAACATCTGTCCAGGGCTCTTTGAACTGTGTGTTGTGAGCTCACACACTGCTGCCCCATCCATAGAATGTGACTCAGGCCACAGGCTCTGCTTTTCATTGGGAGGAAGCAGAACAGCCTGAGTCCCCATCTCACTCCTACCCCGGCTTCAGTTCTGCCTCTCAGATGCACTCGGGAAAAGCACTTTGGGCAGGAGGACACCTTGGAGGTGCAGCCTCAAGTGCTGTGAGGACTGCGGGGGTGGACACAGGAGGGTCAAGACAGTCACAGAGAACTGGACATAATGACTACCTGTTGTTCACGTCATTGTTGGTATAATTGGCCAGGACTGCACGAAGTTCATTCCTTTCATTGGTCATCATCTGGAGCTGAAGGGTCAGTTCATCAACCTTGTTCATCTGCTGCTCCTGCTCAGTGAGGGAGGCTGAGGTCCGTGCCTTTCTAGTACTCCCTGTAGGTAGACAAACATCAGTGAATTTGTACAGTTAGATGGTACGGGGCCATGAGAGACCATGTTGAGTCCCCAGAAGAGGCCTGAGGAAGAGAGAATGCATGGAACCCACTGAAGACCTCAAAGAGCCGAACAACTATCCTCAAGTTGAGACCCATAAGGCATGACTCCATCCCCAATCACCGTTGCTAGATATGTCCATCAATGTTGGGGAATATAATTTTCAGGTGTGTGACTTTTCTTTATGCTGCATTTGTTTAACTCTGTGAAGCTGTGTTACTGTGCTTGTTATAATACCTGATAGTCCTAATAAAGAGATGGACAGCCAATAGCAAGAGAGGAGCAGGGATGGGTGGGACTAGCAGGCACAGAGTATAAATAGAAGGTGAACTCTGAGAGGAGAATAAGGAGGAGCCCATGAACAAGAGAGGAGGACTCCAGGGGTCAGCCACAAACTCACTCAGCAGCAATGGAATAAGAGTGAATGTAAGATTTACAGAAGAGAAAGATAAAAGCCCAGAGGCAAAAGATAGTTGCAATAATTTAAGTCAAGAAGCACAGACAAGAAACACACCAAGCTAAAGGCAGACATTCATAAGAAAGAAGCCTCTGTATGTGATTTATTTGGGAGCTTTTCTGGGAGACGTTACTTTCCCTCTTTTTAGTGTCGCACAAGCAAAAGAAATCCAGTGACGGTGAAGGGCAGGGCTGGAACTGTGACCACTGTGGTCCCTCTGTGCTTCCCACGCAGAGGCTGAGGGAAAGCAGAGGGCCCTCAGCACAGCAGTTGAAGCCTTGACCATCCCTGGCTCTCTGCCAAACACACCATCACATATCCTTGACTTGGGGCCTGCTCTTTAGTAACTCAGAAAATCAGAAGAGGACATCGCTTCCCAGAAACTCCCACCTCCTGAGTCCACTCCTGAAAGGATCAACTTAAGCCTTCATCCTTCAGAAATCTCTATCCCCTGCCCAGGACTCACTGCGCTTTCTCCAGAAACATTTATTTCTTGATGTGTGACTCTGAGACTGAAGACCATCTTCCCTGTGCCTCTCTCTGGTCTCCCTGCGCTCTCCATCCTGTCTCCCAAGCAGCCTGTTCAGTCGTGTCAGCATGGCTGTGGGTGAACCACACAGGCACTGAACGAATGCCTCAAGGGCAGTTGGCGTTGCCACAACACAGGTGACATCACAGAATTCCAGGCTCTCCAGGATACAGTAGAATGTCCAGGTGGGGGACTGCTGATGTCATATGATACAGCTATTAACCCCTGATACCTACTTCACCCAAAAGTGACCTGAAACTAAGGTGCCATTTCCAAGAGCCTCTCTGGGGCCACCGGGGAAGCCTTTAGGCACATTGTCTTCCTAAAGCCAGAAATCTATCCCTCTGCTTCTCACGTGTTATGTGAGAAGTTGAAAGCTCACTTCCCAACCACTGCCCAGGGATGGCTTTTCCCTCCTTAAGATCCACACTCAAGTAACGTGAGAAACAAAGGATGCTTAGAAATGAGGTCAGGATAAAGGGAGTAAAACAGCTGAGATCTCTGAAGTGAACGAGCACGTGGTGCAGATCCTCAGACTTTTAGAGATTGGAGGGTTCAAAACAAAGAGAAGACGCATAGGAAGTGATGAAAATTTCACTCAGAGTGTCACTAGAGCTCACTCAAGCTATGAGGTTGATAGGGAAGGTGTGACGAGATCTTGGCAGGTCTACCTGGAGCCACTGAGCCCAGGTGAGCTTCAGATGTTGAAAGCAAACAGTCGTAGAAAGAGTATGATGGCCTCAATCAGTAGACTGAGGAAAGAGTAGTGTCGACCAAAGGTCAGTGTGCACCATTAGAGGAGTCGTTAGCGATGGAGACACAAGTGCGTGCACACACACACACACACGTAAATAAAAAAACCGGCACACAATCACACAATTCCGGTTGAGAACGTGATGTAGAACACTGCTATGCTGTGTCAACCAGCAAACAAGCCAAATTCCTTCGTCTGGAGCTACCTGTTCCAATTCCCATGTTTTTCAATAGGTGGCGCTGCTAGCTTTGGGAGAGCTTGAGAACAGCAAGCAAAAGAAGAGACTCAGAGTTGTTGCACCATACAGGTGTTTTATAACCTTCACCACCTTTCTACGTATCCTGACAGTCCCTGTAAAGAGAAGCCAGTTCATGGTCAACCTGGAATGCATGTTCTCGAGATATGACCTCTGCCACTGTAACCAACGTTGGCACCTGCAGGTACCACTGCATGGGACCTTGCTCTTTCCAGACCCCCATCAATCCCCACAGCGTCCCCATGTGATTCAAGTGGCAGTCCAGCTCCTTCCCACTTTTGTGGAGTCTCAGGATCTGACCCTGTCTCTTTGCCTCCTCTCATGTCCACACTGGATGCTCTGTTACCAAACTAGCCCCAGCTGGCCTGTGGCTCACTTTTCCCTCACACTGGACCAACCACAATGTTCTTCGTATTCCTGGATCCTTCCAGCTGTGTCTGGTTCTTGCAGCTTCCATGCCTTTCCACCTCCACACCTGAAACACACATCGTGACATAAGGATTTGTGGGTCTCTCCAGTCCTCAGATATTTCTGACAAGTTCTTCTTTGCTGTAGCAGATGGTTTTCCTGACACCGGAGGACCCGGAGCAATGCCGAGGGCCCGGCTTCATCCATGACAGTAGTGTTCCATGTGAGAACTTGCAGCCAAAATTGGTGCTGAGCAAATAAGTCCTGTCCAGGCTGCCTAATAACTGTGTGACTGTGGGAATGCGCCTTTGCATGGCACCCCAGGTGGTTAGTGTCATTCACCTCCCTCGTGACCACATTCTCATGATAGTGACCCAAACCAGACCCTGGGATGCTGGAGAGGTTTTCATTGATCAGAAAGGAAGATGTGTGAGACACAAGCCTGACATTCCAGTGTTGGGGGTAACAGCATAGGAAGATCAGGAGTTCCAGACCATCCTGGACAACAGAAACTCTGGTTCAAAGAAGACAGGCAGACCAGTATGGGAGCTCAGGTGGCGGAGGGCTTCCCTAGGAGACATTAAACCCCAAGCTCCAATTCAGCACCATGTAAACATTCCTTGACATCTAGGCAAAAAGATTACAGCTTGAGGGTTAGCCTTAGCTGTATGGTGAGATGGAGGCCAGCCTGGCCTACATGGGAGCTGTCAAGATACAGAGATTTAAAGAGGGGAGCTGGCTTTCCAGGACACAGGCAGGTGACCCCAGATAGGAGATCTGCCTTGAGAGATGGAGAGATGGGTGACAGAGTTGGTGGCAGATGATAATTAGGGTGGCCCAGCACAGTCTTGGAGGGGTGCTGTCTCCAGGGTACCTTATCTCCCAGATGGCAAGAGTGGTCTCAGGAAGGAAGAACCAAGTAATCTGAGCCCTGTTGTGGGTTAGGGGAGGCTCCACAGGGACCTTCTCTGCATGTTCAAGGTGGGAGAGACAGAAGGCCAGAGAGAACTTTAGGACTTGTTGGTAGTATCTCTGAACCACTGCATGGAGAACTCACCCTGCATCTTCTTGGGCACCAGATATGGATGCTGGGTTGTCATAAGTGGCTACAATCCAGATGGATAGAAGGAGCAAGGATGGAATTTTCTGGTTCTGGAGCTCCAAAGTTTCAAATCCTCGACACCATCTTCTCCATAGTTTTCAGAAGAAGGCTTCTTCCTGTCTCTTTGAGAACATGGGACTTCGATGACCTGTGGCTCAGGTCCCATAGGGACAGGGAGGACACATAAAGGGGAGGACAGGACATAGAAAACAAGCTTTCCCACTAATGTGTTATTACTAAGACAAATACCAGATAGGAACATTCACCTGCATCATGCTGACACGACCAAAGCCAGGGGTAGGGGTCTTGGTCAAAGATGGTGCTTACTATGCCCTGGGTCTTAGGGTGGTTGACAGTGTAGGTGATTTTGTGAGTCCACCTGAGACAGTGTGATTGACAGAGAAGATTCCAAGGAGCAAACTATACTAAACGTGTTTGAGTTCCTCCATGTCTGCTGGACTCTAACAAAAAGACTGGAGTCTGTGTCAAGACATTAGCTAGGCACAGGTTTGTGGGTACAAGAAAGCAGCACACCAGACAGGAAGGACGATAGTGCCATTACTCGGATATGAACCGAGGTTACTGCGGCCACAATGCAGAGTACTAACCACTATACAATCACAGCGAGCCATGCGCCTGATGTCGGGTGCTCACCAGAGTCTCAGTCAAGTACAGCCCTGTTCAGACCGGGAGGCGCCCTTCTGACTGGCCTGTCCTGCAGAAGTGATTTCTCCAACGCCTATGTATTGTGAGCTGCACCGAGTAAATGCATCTGTGCCTTGGTTGGGTGGTGAGGGCAGTCACTTACTGAGAAGTCCATGGGTCGATGCCACTCTTGCAGGTGCAGTATTTTCCCAAAGCACATGATAGCCCTCTATGGCTCCTCTCTCCATGGTGGCTGGGGTACCTGGGGAGGAAGCAAACTGCTCTGGGTTCCTTCTGAAGAACTGGGGAGCAAATCAGCCATCCTGCACCTTCCTCAGATGCTACTCACCTGCAGAGGCCAAAACAGTCACTACCAGTCCCTGGAACCCTTACTAAACACGGCAGAGGCAGGACATTTATTGGATTTATTTTGGTGTTTACACACCAAGTGGTTTTTGAAATAACTTGGTTCTAGGGTTTTGTGATTATGAATTACATTTTGGTCATTCTGCCGTATGGTTATCTTTAGCCAATGGTGTAAAGTTTACCTGCTTTGTTAAATTCTGGTTCATATTTTGTGCTTTGGTGACTTGTCCATGATTTTCCTTTATTAAGAAAAGATTCACACTCTCCCCTTCTCCTAATAAACCAGACAGCAGATGGATGTTGTCCACAGGGGTCCCCTCTCTTTCTATACCAAATAAAAATTGCTTTTGTTATTTTCCCTTCCTACTCTGCTATCTGCAAAGAGCAAGAGCTTCTTACACCAAAAGGAGGATCGATAACTAACTAGGCCACATGATGGCCATGTTAAAGGCCTCCCATCTCCCCAGAGCTATAGGAATTATTCACCTCTGGTCTCATCAGACTTTAATCATCTCTAAGGGATCAGACTCCATCATCTCTAAGGGAAATAGCCGAGCTGACCAAGCAGCCAGGGCAGCAGCCTTCCAGGGCCAGACTTACCTCAATCACCTCAGGGGGTTCATACAGTACACCCCATATCCTCACAGTCACCACCTGACACTTGGCAAGTTCTGTCCAACCTACATCAACTCTTCATCCAAATAGTCAGGCTCTGTCTCACTTTGTCAAGGCTCACCTCTAACACACCCCGGAGGACTTAGAGTTCTTAAAAACTATCACTGCCTCTTATAAAATCTGTCAAAAGTCAGATTCCAAGTTTTTGGAAGATACCATGTCTGGGTGGATTGAAGTATTTCCCAGAACTAACAAGAGGGTCCAGCCAGTTTCTGATGTCCTTCTCTGGGAAATTAGTCCCCATTTTAGAATCCCAACTTCTCTTCAGTCGTTGTTTCAAAAGCATTGTGAAAAGGTTTTACGACCCAATAAGCCTCTCCACCGACACAATAATCCAAATCAGACCAAATTTAAACCGAATCAGAAAAAGCCCCTGTTTTTGAATGAATTCTAATGCTCCCAGTGGCCTTCCAGGCCCTCAGAGGGGAGATGAGGAAATAAGAGAGAAACCACAAGTTTGTCCCTGGGGGGCAGTTTAAACACCCTGTGGGAGTGGTCTTGAGCATCTCTAGGGAGGGGTCATCCTTTGGCAGGCTTTCTCTGAGGTGAATTCTGGACAGAGGCAATTCCCAGAGGAGGGGATTGAGGTGGAACTTTCCACTCAAACATTCCAGACCTTTTGTGTATATGGATGCCAGGGGCTGAGGTGTTGCCTTAACCCAAACACACTGTAGAAGAGAAATCGCGTGTATGATGCAATGATAAACGCTACGATCATCTGAAAACCTTAAATTGCTGTATTATGTCTGCACGTGGGCTAACGAGGTTTTAAGGGGGTCAGGCACGGTGGCACAAAGCTCTTATTGCCATCACTATGTAGACAGACCCTGTCTGGGGCGGCGGGCGGGTCTGGTGGGGGGATTGCAGAGATGCAGAGAAGGACAGAGAGGGAGAGATTTTAAAGGGACATAGAGAGGGCTTGCAAGCAAGGGCTTGCTGTCAGGATTGCTCATCCAAGAGCTTGATCCACAGAGCAGGCAGAGCAGAAAGAGATCCGACTGCCATCTGTCCGCTGGCCAGTCAGGGCACACACACACCTGCCCATCCCCCACAAACACAACACAGAAAAGAGTACTTATTTGTTTTGTGTATGTGTGTTTGTGCCTGCTTGTATGTGTTTGCACGACACACACGCAGGAGCCTGAGGAGGCCGAATGGGATGGGTGTGATGTCACCCTTGGGTGCTGGTGTGGGGCGGGTCTATGCAAATGAGAGTCGCGCAGGGGTGCTTTATCTGCAGCCTTTGCAGAAAGTCTAGGGATTTCCAGTGAGGCACGAAGGAAGCGGGGATCAGCTGGTAGCAGCGGGGCGCAGGAATCAGGTGCGCGTCCTAGAAGTCCTGGAGTATCGGTGGCCAAGTGACCATGTATTCAGAGCGCAGGGCCGGTGGGGCTGAGTCATGGCTGCGGGAAGTAAAGCACACTCACGCAGCTAAGTGAGCATCCTCAACACGTCTTTGTTTTTTTTCAGGCGAGGGTGACCGAATTGCACTAGTGTTGTGCTGGCCCCTGTGATTTCCCCAAATTCGGGAAACTCGATTGCATAATTTTTATTAATTTGTGACTGCGTTTGTGTTCTCGGCTTATGCCATTTCCTCATATTTGGTACCATTCGTTCCTTTCTTTTTCTTTCTTCTGTTTCTTTTCCTGTCTTCCTTGTTAAAAAAAAAGTCTGTATTTTTGCCCATCCTTGTCACGAAAACAAAGAATTGGCATCTTTAGGAAATTATATCCTGGTTAGTGAGAACATCCCTTCAGTTCTAGAGTTTTTGTCTTAAAGTCCAGGAGTAATTGTAGGAAACTATGCCCCAAATTTTGGTTTGATATCCAGACTTTCCTGCACTTAACATGCACCAGACCCGGGCTCGGGACCAGCGCACCCCTAGCTGAAAGACAGAAGCCTCTGGTAGAAAGCCATTGTTTTGATTCATTCAAAACAAAACAAAACACCCTTCGTCATTTTATTATCTTCCTAACATAAATTGGCTTCCAACTGCATCAGTTCAAACTCACTGTTCTCTTGCTCCGCCTCCTCTGGTCCCCGCGGTGCATAGCCCCCAATCCCACCCCAGGCCACTCTCTCCCCCGTTGGTCCCTCTCCACTCCGGGTCAAGTTCGTCCATCTCCATCCCGTCCGGACTCCCTGAGCACTGGCACCGCACTCGCTGCCTTTCCCACGCGTGTCCCGCTGAGGTTCCAGCACACACCTGGAGTGACCAGCCGTCGCGCGTCCTTGCTCGGGGTCTGCAAAGGACCGGACCCTAAAGCGCACTTGGGGTCCTTCCGGGAGTCCGGCTGGGCAGGCCCAGACACCGGGTGATGGCCGGGTCCCAGCGTCCTGGAGTCTCCAGGTTCATAACGTTCGCGCTGGCTCGGGAAGCGTCCGCGGAGCACTAGGGGCGCCCATCCTGTTGTCTTTGAGGCCTCCTGCTCCGGATGCTCCGCCATGGACCTGTGGGTATCCCAGGTGTGGCCGCTGCGGTGACGCCTGGATCACCAAGGCGACCCGTCACATATCTGTGCATCGTCTCTGTGGCGCAATCGGTTAGCGCGTTCGGCTGTTAACCGAAAGGTTGGTGGTTCAAGCCCACCCAGGGACGATGGCTTTTAACAAACAACTTTCCATGTTTACAGCACACTTGTGTGCTGACTGGAAAGTGCACACTCCTACATTCTTCTCAGAAATTTACAAAGCCCACGCAAAACCTTAGCTCCTGTACTTAAGGGATTCATTACCTTGCCTGTCACATGCTGTCTGGTAGGGAAATCAGCAAAGTCAATTTGTATTTTTTTTTTTTGATGGGGAGAGGTGCGGTGGGAAGGGGAAACCTGTGTACAACCCCCTCCTGCTGTCTTTGGTTTACTTGGGGGATGGGTATAGTGAAAATCCTTTCTTAATAAAGGAAAATTATGAATAGCAAGTTACCAAAGCTCAGGAAAGGGACCAGATTTTAATAAAACGGGTAAACTTTACACCACTGGCTAAGTTAAACTGGAAAACACACTGTGCTGACTAGAATAAAACACCATACTTTTCCAATAGTCTAAAAACATTATTTTGGAAGAATATCAATGTCTGAGTCAGATATTCCTGGCCTTGGTTAAATACCTGGTAAATGTGAGCAACCTGCATAACTCTGTCTGCCCTCTAGTGGAGCCCACACAACACTGCAAGGAAGACTCTATCCCTAGAGCCCAAAAACGTGCATAGGGTTAATTTGTCAACTCCTAATCTGTTTATGGCCAGAGTAAATCTTCTCACAGGAAACTGATGATCCCTGCAGAGAGCCTGCATCCAGCAGGAGTGCGCTGCATTCAAACAGTCAAAGACTAGAAATTTATCTCTAAATGTGATGTTCCTGAAGGAAAATAAAGTGGGAGAGGACACACTGTCCCTCACAATTGACCTCCTGCTTCTCACAGGAGAAGAAGGGGACACAATCCCCAGAAGGATAATAACCTAGCATATGGTTTCCTGGACAAAAGTTCCTGGTTTTAGCCACATCAATATTCTGAGGTATTTTCTACCAGGGTGTGGGTGTGAGCCTTGCCAAATAGACTAAAACCCAAACAGGTCAGAGACCCCGAAACAGAGAATCAGTAGACTACAACTGCTTCTGTCAGTCCGTGCTCCTACCTCATCTGGGACTCAGTGAAGCGATGCTGCAGCTTTCCTGCCAAGTCCTTTTGCTGGGTAACCAGTTTTTTTTTCTTCAGTAGGGATTGAATGTCTTCCTCCAGTATTTGATATTCCTTTTAATTAAAAGATTGTGCTCTTAGGGCAGGGTTGTCTGCAACCACGTACACAGGTCTGCATGCATGTACACAAACACAAACAAACACACACACTCCTGAATACATACAAGTACATGGATGCACACATACAAGCACACTGTGTTGCATCCACATGTTTAGTTTAGTGTTGCTTGCTTATAGTGGTTAGTACTCTGCGTTGTGGCCGGAGCAACCTCAATTTGAATCCGATCACGGCACTATGGTCCTTCTGCCCGGCGATCTTTTGCTCCAGCTCTGAGCTCGTCCCTGCCAATGCTCTCTTCTGCTCTGCAGAGCGCAAACACTGGGAACTGCTCTCTCAAGCTCTGGGATGGACAACAACACTCCCCCCTCTCCACTTCCTCCACTACATTATCTACAATAGCATGCCAGTGGGTGGCAACCTTACACTAGGGCCAGCAGGCACTCACAGCCTCACAGATGTTCCTAGCATCATAGAGGAAATTTTATATCAAATAGGAATGAACGTCTTCAAATTCATCCTTACCGTCTGCAGCAGACAGTCAGCAAACAGAGTTTCCCTTTTTCATATCTGTATGCTAACAAAATTATTACAGCAGCTTACAATAAAATGGTTTTTAAAAGTCAACTTCTGGACCAAGTTTCTGTGAATTCTTCTCATCCCAGCAAGGCCTGTGAGGGGAGGAGGTAGGGATGACAAGGAGAGGGAGTCATGGTGCACCTGTGAAGGTCAGAGGACAGTATTCAGAGTTGAAGGAGCTGTGCTTCATCAGGCTTGCTGGCGAGTCTTTTCATCCACCTTTAAAAAATAAGGCTCAACAAATAGCATAAAATATCTTGGGGTAACTCTGACCAAGGAAGTGAAAGATCTATTAGAAAAGAACTTTAAGGGCTGGAGAGATGGCTCAGTGGTTAAGAGCATTGCCTGCTCTTCCAAAGGTCCTGAGTTCAATTCCCAGCAACCACATGGTGGCTCACAACCATCTGTAATGAGGTCTGGTGCCCTCTTCTGGCCTGCAGGCATACACACAGACAGAATATTGTATACACAATAAATAAATAAATATTTAAAAAAAGAAAAGAACTTTAAGTCTTTGAAGAAAGAAATTGAAGAGGACACCAGAAAATGGAAGGATCTCCCTTGCTCTTGGATTGGGAGGATCAACATAGTAAAAATGGCAATTCTACCAAAAGCAATCTATAGATTCAATGCAATCCCCATCAAAATCCCATCAAAATTCTTCACAGATCTGGAGAAGACAATAATCAACTTTATATGGAAAAACAAAAAACCCAGGATAACCAAAACAATCTTATACAATAAAGGATCGTCTGGAGGCATTACCATCCCTGACTTCAAACTCTATTACAGAGCTACAGTATTGAAAACAGCTTGGTATTGGCATAAAAACAGAGAAGTCGACCAATGGAATCGAATAGAAGACTCTGACTTTAACCCACTACAATGGAAAAAATAGAGCATCTTCAACAAATTGTGCTGGCAAAACTGGATGTCAATCTGTAGAAGAATGAAAATAGATCCATATCTATCACCATGCACAAAACTCAAGTCCAAATGGATCAAAGACCTCAATATCAGTCTGAACACACTGAACCTGATAGAAGAGAAAGTGGGGAGTACTCTACAAGACATGGGCACAGGAGACCACTTCCTACGTATAACCCCAGCAGCACAGACATTAAGGGCCTCATTGAATAAATGGGACCTCCTGAGACTGAGAAGCTTTTGTAAAGCAAAGGACACTGTCACTAAGACAAAAAGGCAACCCACTGACTGGGAGAAGATCTTCACCAACCCCACAAATGACAAAGGTCTGATCTCCAAATTATATAAAGAACTCAAGAAACTAGACCGTAAAAGGCTAATCAACCCAATTATAAAATGAGGCACTGAGCTGAACAGAAAATTCTCAACAGAAGAAGTTCAAATGGCCAAAAGACACTTAAGGTCATGCTTAACTTCCTTAGCGATCAGGGAAATGCAAATCAAGACAAATTTAAGATACCATCTTACACCTGTCAGAATGGCTAAAATAAAAAACACCAATGATAGCCTTTGCTGGAGAGGTTGTGGAGAAAGGGGTACACTCATCCATTGCTGGTGGGAATGCAAACTTGTGCAACCACTTTGGAAAGCAGTGTGGTGATTTCTCAGGAAATTCGGGATCAACCTACCCCTGGACCCAGCAATACCACTCTTGGGAATATACCCAAGAGATGCCCTACTATACAACAAAAGTATATGCTCAACTATGTTCATAGCAGCATTGTTTGTAATAGCCAGAACCTGGAAACAACCTAGATGCCCTTCAATGGAAGAATGGATGAAGAAAGTATGGAATATATACATATTAGAGTAGTACTCAGCAGTAAAAAACAAGGACTTCTTGAATTTTGCATGCAAATTGATGGAAATAGAAAACACTATCCTGAGTGAGGTAAGCCAGACACAAAAAGAGGAACATGGATGTACTCACTCATATTTGGATTCTAGCCATAAATAAAGGACACTGAGCCTATAATTAGTGATCCTAGAGAAGCTAAATAAGACGGAGAACCCAAAGAAAAACATATAGGCATCCTCCTGAATATTAACCTTCATCAGGCGATGAAAGGAGACAGAGACCCACATTGGAGCACCGGACAGAAATCTCAAGGTCCAAACCAGGAGCAGAAGGAGAGAGAGCACGAGCAAGGAACTCAGGACCGCGAGGGCTGCACCCACACACTGAGACAATGGGGATGTTCTATTGGGAACTCACCAAGGCCAGCTGGCCTGGGTCTGAAAAAGCCTGGGATAAAACCGGACTCGCTGAACATAGCGGACAATGAGGACTACTGAGAACTCAAGAACAATGGCAATGGGTTTTTGATCCTACTGCACGTACTGGCTTTGTGGGAGCCTAGACAGTTTGGATGCTCACCTTACTAGACCTGGATGGAAGTGGGTGGTCATTGGACTTCCCACAGGTCAGGGAACCCTGATTGCTCTTTGGGCTGATGAGGGAGGGGGACTTGATTGGGGGAGGGGGAGGGAAATGGGAGGCGGTGGTGGGGAGGAGGCAGAAATCTTTAATAAATAAATATATAAAAATAAAAAAAATAAGGCTCATTGCCTTTTCCATTTTGTTTTGTTCTGTTTTTGACAGGGTCCCAGGCTGACATAACTTGAATTCCTGATCCTCTTGCCTAGAAGCCTCTGTAGAATTACAGACTTTCGCCGACAACCCAGGCTGGGTTTTATTCATAGATAGTAACATGAGTTACTGAGCTTTCGTGGCTTTTCCCAAGCTTTATAGTTTTCAGTTCTTGGAAATCTGTCCACTTTGTGTGGTCGTCCCTCCCTCATTTGGTGTCCTCTTTGGTCTGAGTTTTATTCCGTGTTCTATTGCTATAAGAGACGTCATGACCTCAGCAACTCTTAGAAAGGAAAACATTCAGCAAGATTGGCTTATAGTTTCAGAGGTCCATTATCTTTCTTTTCTTTCTTTCTCTTTTTTTATTTAAAAAAGTTTTATTTTTTTTAATGTACAGACAATAGAACCTATTTAGGTATCTACACCACCAACTGGGGTGTCCCTGCCCTTTGTGTTTCTGGTGGAAATTACTTGGGCTCTGAGCTCTGAAACCAGCTTGATGAGCCCTTTACTAAGCAGCTCCTGAAGGGCTGCCCTGGCCAAGGAACCCTGAACCTTCAGTCTCTCAGGGACCACAGCTGGAGTAACAAGATTACAGTTAGGAACTTCCTTACAGAGTTTGTCATATGGAGCCTTGTCAAACAGGACTAGATTGTTGAGCTTGCCCTGAACTTTGCCTTTGGACCACTTCTTCCGTTTGGCCTTGCCACCAGACTTATTTACTGGGCCTGTGTCCTTTTAGGCCGACTTCCTGCCATCTTTCTTCTTGTTGTCACCCTTGGGCGGCATGATTAAGCTCGGAGAGTGGAAAGGACACTGCAGCCTCCCTACAATGTTGGGAAAAAGTCAGAGGTAGGCAAGAGAAATATATAGCTCACTGGACTTTTATTTTGTCATCCCACAAAGAAACAAAGAACACTTTTTATTTTGCTCTTCACACACACCCTGCTTTTGACCTGGTATTTGCTAAGAAAATTGGTATTGGAAGAATTCCAGCTCAAAGGCCCAGAAAATATATTCAACAAAATTATAGAAGAAAACTTTCACAACCTAAAGAAGGATATTCTTGTGAAGGTACAAGAAGCTTACAGAACACCAAATAGACTGGATCCAAAAAAACCCTAAAACATTACCCTCACCATATAATAATCAAAACTCAAAACATACAGAATAAAGAAAGAATGTTAAGAGCTGCAAAGGAAAAGGTCAAGTAACATATAAAGGTAAATCCATCGAAATTACAGCTGACTTCTCAATGGAAATCATGAAAGCCAGAAGGTCCTGGATAGATGTGCTGCAGACACTAAGAGACCATGGATGCAAGCCCAGACTACTATACCCAGCAAAGTTTTCTTTCACCATGACAAAAACAGATTTAAGCAATACGTATCAACAAACCCAGCCTTACAGAAAGTACTAGAATGAAAACTTCAACCCAAGGAAGCCAACAATACCCAAAATAGCACAGACATCCGATAACCCTCCACCAACACAACTCAAAGAAGGGAAACACACAAACACTACCACCAAAAAAATAACAAGAGTTAACAACCACTGGTCATTAATATCGCCTAATATCAATGGACTCAATTCACATATAAAAAGGCACAGGTTAACAGAATGGATACAAAAACAGGATCCAACATTCTGCTGTTTACAAGAAACACACCTCAACCTGAAAGACAGACACTACCTCAGAGTAAAGGGCTGGGTAAAGGTTTTCCAATCAAACAGAACTAAGAAACAAGCAAGTGTAGATATCCTAATATCTAACAAAATTGATTTCAAACTAAAATCAATCAGAAGAGATGTAGAAGGACACTTTATTCTCATTACAGGAACAATTCATGAAGATGAAGTCTCAATCCTCAATATCTATGCCCCTAATATAAAAGCACCCACATATGCAAAAGAACTAAAACTCAAATCACACATCAAACCCCACACACTAATAGTAGGAGATTTCAACACTCCTCTCTCACCAATGGACAGGTCAACCAGACAGAAACTTAACAGAGAAATAAGAGAACTAATAGATGTAATGAATCAAACAGACTTTAACAGACAACTATAGAACATTCCACCCAAACAGGAAATAAACCTTCTTCTCAGCACCTCGTGGAACCTTCTCAAAAATTGATCACATACTCGGTAACAAAGCAAACATCCACAGATACAAAGAAATTGGAGTAAACCACCTGTGTCTTATCGGATGACCATGGAGTAAACTTGGAATTTAACAACAATACCACCCCCTGAAGGCCTACAAACTTGTGAAATGTGAACAGTCAACTACTGAAAAACCCCTGGGTCAAGGAAAAAATTAAGAAAGAAATTAAAGTTTTCCTTGAATTCAACGAAAATGAAGACACAACATACCCAAACCTATGAAAAGCAGTGTTAAGAAGGAAGTTCATAGCACTATGTGCCCATATAAAGAAAATGGAGAAGGTTCACATTAGAGACCTAACAGCACACCTGAAAGCTCTAGAAAAAAAAAGGCAGACTTACCAAAGAGGAGTAGAAGACTGGAAAATATCAAACTGAGGGCTGAAATCAACTAAATAGAAACACAGAAAACAATACAAAGAATCAATGAAACAAAGAGCTGTTTTTTTTTTTAAAGAAAATCAACAAAATAGACAAACCCTTATCCAAACTAGTCAAAAGACAGAGAGAACATGCAAATTAACAAGATCAGAAACGCAAGGGGGACATAACAACAGACACTGAGGAAATTCAGAGAATTATTAGGTCTTACTACAAAAGCCTATAAATCACAATTGGAAAATACAAAAGAAATGGATTTTTTAGATAAATACAATATATCAAAATTAAATCAAGACCAGGTGAACAATTTAAATAGCCATATAAGTCGCGAGGAAATAGAAGCTGTCATCAAAACCCCCATCCCCCAAAAAAGCACAGGGCCGATGGTTTTAGTGCAGAATTCTACCAGAACTTCCAAGAAGAGCTAATACCTACATTCCTTAATGTGTTCCACATAATAGAAACAGAAGAACCATTGTCAAACTCTTCTTATGAAGCTACAGTAACCTTGATACCAAAACTACACACTCAAACAAGAAAGAGAATTACAGACCAATCAACTCATGAATATCAATGAAAAAATTCTCAATAAAATACTGGCAAACTGAATCCAAGAACACATCAAAAATTATTTATTATGATCAAGTAGGCTTCATCCCAGAGATGCAGGGCTGGCTCAACATAGAAAAATCTATCTTGTAATCCATCATATAAATAAACTATAAGAAAAAAACCATATGATCGTTTCATTAGATGCCAAAAAAGCATTTGATACAATTCAACACCTTTTATGATAAAGGTCTTGGAGAGATTAGGGATACAAGGATCATATAAAATAATAATAAATATAATAAAACAATATACAGCAAGCCAACAGCTAACATCAAATTAATGGAGAGAAACTCAAAGCGATTTCAGTAAAATCAGGAACAAAACAATGCTGTCCACTCTCTCCATATCTCTTCAACATAGTGCTTGAAGCTCTAGCAATAGCAATAAGACAACATAAGGAGATAAGGGGATTCGAATTGGAAAGGAAAAAGTCAAACTTTCATTATTAGCAGATGATATATTAGTGTACATAAGTGACGCCAAAAACTCTACCAGAAAATTGCTACAGCACATAAATGCCTTCAGTGATGTGACAGGATACAAGATCAACTCAAAAAGACCAGTAGCCCTCCTATACACAAAGGATAAAGAAGCGGAGAGGGAAATCAGGGAAACATGACCTTTCATGATAGCCACAAATAGCATGAAGTATCTTTGGGTAACACTAACCAAAGAAATGAAAGATCTATTGGACAGGAACTTTGAGTCTTTGAAGCAAGAAATTGAAAAGGATACCAGAAAATGGAAAGATCTCCCATGCTCCTGGATTGGTAGGATCAAATAGTAAAAAAATGGCAATTCTACCAAAGGCAATCTATAGATTCAATGCAATCCCCATCACAATCCCAACAAAATTCTTCACAGACCTTTGGGTAACAATAATCAAATTTATATGGAAAACAAAAAACCCAGGATAGCCAAAACAATTCTATACAATAAAGGAACTTTCAGAGGCATTACCATCCCTGACATCAAACTGTATTATACAGCAACAGTAATGAAAACAGCTTGCTATTGGCATAAAAAAAAAACAGATACAATGACCAATGGAATCGAATTGAATACCCGGTTATTAATCCACAAACCTATGAACATCTTCTTTTTGACAAAGAAACTAAAAATTATACAATGGAAAAAAGAAAGCATCTTTAACATATGGTGCTAGAATAAATAGATTTCAACTTGTAGAAGAATGAAAATAGATCCATACCTATCCCCATATCAGACAAAGGTCTGATCGCCAGAATGTATAAAGAACTCAAGAAACTAGACATTAAAATTCTAAATACCCCAATTACTGAACTGAACGTAGAATTCTCAACAGAAGAATTTCAAATGGCCAAAAGATTCTTAAGGACATGTTCAACTTCCTTAACTATCAGGGAAATGCAAATCAAAACAACTTACACCTGTCAGAATGGCTAAAATAAAAAACACCAATGAGCCGGGCGATGGTGGCGCACGCCTTTAATCCCAGCACTCGGGAGGCAGAGGCAGGTGGATCTCTGGGAGTTTGAGACCAGCCTGGTCTACAGAGCTAGTTCCAGGACAGGCTCCAAAGCCACAGAGAAACCCTGTCTCGAAAAACCAAAAAAAAAAAAAAAAAAACCACCAATGATAGCCTATGCTGGAGAGGATGTGTAGTAAGGGGAACACTCATCCATTGCTGGTGGGAATGCAAACTTGTGCAACCACTTTGGAAATCAGTGTGGCAGATTCTCAGAAAGTTGGGAGTCAACCTACCTCAGAATCCAGCAATACCACTCTTGGGAATATACCCAAGAATGCCCAATCATACTACAAAAGCATTTGTTCAACTATGTTTATAGCAGCATTAATTGTAATAGCCAGAACCTGGAAACAACCTAGATGCCCCTCAGTGGAAGAATGGATTCAGAAAGTGTGGCACATCTACACATTAGAGTACTACTCAGTGATATAAAAGAAAACAAAACAAAAAAACAATGACATCTTGAATTTTGTATGCAAATGGATGGAAATAGAAATCACTATCCTGAGTGAGATAACCCAGACCCAATAATATGAATATGGTATGTACTCACTCATTAGTAGATTCTAGCCATAAACAAAGGACATAGAGCCTATAGTTCATGATCCTAGAAAAGCTAAATAATAAGGTGATCCTACAGAAAGATATATATATAGATCCTCCTGGAAATTGGTATCAGACAAGATCACCAGACAGAAGTTGGAAGTGTGGGGATGGGGGTGGCTGGGGGGAAGGGGAGAGGGAGAAAGGGGGAGAGAGAAAGGAGAAGGGGAGGGTTGTGGAGAGCTTGGAGGAGGGGGAAGGTTGAGATGTAGTAAGGATGGATATGTGAGCAGGAAAGGAGATATCTTAATTGAGGGAGCCATTTAGGGGTTGGCAAGATGCTTCGCTCTGGAGAGGTCCTCAGGAGTCCACAGGGACGACCCCAGCTAGGACCCTGGGCAGTGGAGAAGAGGGTGCCTGAACTGGCCTTGTCTTATAGGCAGACTGATGACTATCTTAATATCAGCATAGAACCTTCGTCCAGAGACCGATGGAGATAGATAGAGACAGAGACCCACATCGGAGCACTGAACTGAGCTCTTAATGTCCAGCTGAAGAGTGGAAGGAGGGAGAATATGAGCAAGGAAGTCAGGAGCACGAGGGCTTGGCCTTCCCACTGAGACAGTGTGCTAATGGGAGCTCACCAAATCCAGCTGGATTGGGAGTGAGCTAGCATGGGATCAAACAGGACCCTCTGAATGTGGCTGACAAATGGTCAGAATGAGAAGCGAATGATAATGGCACTGGGATTTGTCTCTACTGCATGTACTGGCTTTTTGGGATCCTATTCTATTTGGATGCACACCTTCCTAAGCCTGGATGGAGGGAGGAGGGCCTTGGACTTCCCACTGGGCAGGGTGCCTTACCCTCTCTTAGAACTGGAAGGGTAGAGGAGAAGGGAGTGAAAATTTTGATTGGTATTATTTATAAAGTAATAAAAAGAAAGTTGTTACTAGGAAATAATGAAAACAAAAAGAAAATAGGTATTGGCTTTTAGAAATTATTCCTTAGAAAATTAGGTACTGTGTTGACGATAAAACTCTGAAAGATTTGAAATTTGGAATTTTCTACCTGAAAGCCAGAGTACGTTTTGGCAACTGTCAAAATCTAGGTTGGTACTCCACTCCAGCCTTCCTCCCCCCCTTGTTCCTGTACTTAACATGCACCAGACCCTGACTCTGGAACAGCACATCCCTTCTCAAAGCATGTTTTAAATTCAGTATTCACTAAATGAATTACCCCAATTGATACAGTTGTTAGACAGCAATTCTTCTCCCTTCTCCTCCTCCTTTCCTTTTTTTTTTTTTTTTAAGGCTGGCTCACTTGCTGCCTGAATTCTCGCTACATAGGGAAACCAGCGACAAGGCTCGCCGCCTTTCTCACAACCATCCAGACAAGGCTCTAGCACACACCTGGGGTGACCACCCCCTCGCACATCCCTGCTCGGGTCTGCAAAAAACCCCCGGGTGGCCTGGGGTCCAAGCGTCCTGGAGGCGCTTGCATCCCTATGTTCTAGATTTTTGGGGGAGGGAGGGTACTCTGACCACTATTGAAAGAGAAAAGCAGACATAAAACAACCCAGTCATAAAACCCTTGACCTACAAAATGTCCTGTCTACAAAATATGAAAAACAAAAAGAAGGTGGCACAAATCTTTGGGAATAGCCAACCAGTGTCTGAATTGACTTAAGACCCACTCTACAAGTAGGAACTCACATCAAACACTTGCTTGAGTAACGAAGAATCAGAGTAGATAGATAGATGATAGATAGATAGATAGATGATAGATAGATAGCCCAGTAGTAGATAGCTCAAAGACCAAGGGTAAAACCTTACTAAATAAATAAATAAAAAAGTAGTATTTGGTTTTGACTTAGGTCTCGGGACTCTCTGCTACTATTTACCTATATCTATCCAGACATTGAAATTAAGTCTTCAGTCTTAATGGAAACACCTTTACCATTTTTTTTCTGGCACAATATGAAAACATACACACATCACATATATGTGGGCCTCATGGTAGTTTGGTGCCTGTGGAGATCAGAAAAAGGAGGAGGATCCCCAGGATCTGGAGTTATATAGGTATGAGCCTCCATGTAGGTGATGGGAATCAAACCTGGATCCTCTGCAAAAACAGTGAGTGCTCTTAACCCAAAACTATCTCTTTAGCTGTTTATTATGAAGGCTCTTTTCCCTCTGTGTAACTCTGCTGTCCTCTAACTTGTGATGCAGACCAGGCTGGCCTGGAACTTAAAGATCTGCCTGCCTCTGTCTCCTGAGTGCTAGGATGAAAGATGTACATCCCGAGGACTCTGAAGAATATAAATGTTTTTACGGCAGTGAAGGGCAACTCTAAAAATAGCTGAAAGTTTATTTGTGTATTTATCACAATTGAAATAATTGTGTGTGGAACAGGGTCTTGCTATGTAGCCCAGGCTAGTATCAATTTCCTGCCCCTGCAGCCATCACATTTTGTGTGCTGGGCTGACCTGCCCGCACCTCCAAAATCAGATTCATTTTCAAGGACCACGTGGGGTGTATGGTGAAGCAAACATCACAAAGACAGAGTTGACACCATTGGGGCCAGTGAGAACCCCATTTCTTCTGCAGGGTCTGAACACCCACTGAAAGGTAAAGTTTCAAATCATGACACACCAAGACCAAGTTCTTAGCACACAAGAGACTTATTTTCCCCAGAGGAACAGAGGGCAGGAGTAAGAACAAGATATAGGAGATAGGGGATGAGGGAGAAGGGACAGGAACAAGGAAAGGGGACAGGGATATTTTTCTGGAGACACAAAGAACTGATTCTTGATACAGACGAGACAGACTTGGCATATAGGGAAATGATTTATGAAGGTAAAATGGGAACCCCTATGTTAGGATGAGGTCTTTAATTTTAATTGGACAGGTTGATTTGATGAGCCAACGGGGGCTTGGATGACTGGACTTCAATAATTGATTGCTGGACCTTGGTGGGTAGTCAGGCTCAGAAGGGGGAAAAGGCCATATAAGGGAATGGACCTTTTGGTTTTTTTTTTCCCCGCACTGGGAATGGAAACCAAACCTCACACACACTGGACTAACACTCTACCTCTGAGCTATAGCCCCAGGACTGACCCTGCACTAGTGCGGCTGAGGCAGGGGGTTAGAAGTTCAGACCAGCAGGGCTACTCATCAGACCATATCTCAAATGAAGACATAATAAAGAGCACACAAATTCAGAGGAAGGCAGAGATGGAGACTGGTGGGATGGGACCTGAGACTCAGGCCATCCACGTCCCAGATCCTGGAAGAGGCAGGAAGGAGCCTCTAATTGGACCCTCTGAAGAAGGCAGTCTCCAGGATTTGGGACTTTTGGTTCCCAGAACCAGAAAATTCCATCCCTGCTGCTTTATGCGATGTGGATTGTAGCCACTTAAAACAATCCAGCATCCACTTCTAGGTGACCAGGAAGGTACACGGTATGTTCTACATGCAGTGGTTCTGGGATACTACCAATGAGTCCTGAAGGTCACTGTGGCCTGCTGTCTCTCAAGGCAGATCTCCCTGCCTGTGCCCTGAAAATCCAGTTTTC